>NC_061170.1:1556641-1679514 GCF_022113875.1 Hydra vulgaris
TATATATATATATATATATATATATATATATATATATATATATATATATATATATTATATATATATATATATATATATATATAGCGAGTGTAAAAGTATCGTTATTATTAGGACAAGAGAAAAACATGCAAAAGGACACATGTTTTTTGGTTTAAAAAACCGATTTCTTATGATAAGTTTTATATTTTAAAAATATTATTTGTTTTACAAAACCTCATGATAGAATTTGTTTATATTGACAATTTAAGAAGACTGCGTTTGGTACATATAAATATGCAGTTAGACAATTTTTAACAATTATTGAATATTTATATTTTATCTACACTTTTTTTTATTTATCAAAAATCAGTATTTAAAGTTTTAATTGCCTTTGGCTTAAAGTTAGTTTAATGCTGGTTTTTTATTAAAAGTACATTCGTAAAGTTGTTTATGTTTAGTTAATTTTAATAATAATGTTAAACTAATATTTTTTGAATGTGTTTAATGCAATTTTTGAACTATGAGGACCTAGGACAGTTATTTTTAGATTCCGAAATTATAAAATGCAAAAGAATTCTATTAAGAGAAGAAGTGTAAGTGCTCGCACGAAGGAACACTTTTTAGTGGGTAAACCAGCTAAGATGTGTTCCATGAAGCTACAAATTAGGGCTGATGTGATTAAGTAATTTCTTTATCTTAAAAAAAAGAATGGGCCAAGTTATCAAAATAAACGTCTTATATGCTGTCCTCTGAGCAACAAGTTCAGGTTCAATTTATAATTTATACATTAGTTGGTTTAAAATGATCAAAAAACCTACAGAAAAACATATCTATTTATAAGTAAATAACTCTTTAATAGCTTTGAGGAAAAAATATAATGTTATATGTAGTTTCACAAAATTTATATTTGTTGAAATAAAATGTCTGATAAGTGAGTTTTATGTCACAAATTCTTCCAATTTTTTTATTCAGTTTCCAGTGTATTTCTTTGGATACTACTTGCAAAAAGGAATGTGTACTAGGAGCACTTTAGTTTCCATGGCTAAGATCTAGTTTCCCTATGATTGGACCTATCACCCTGCAAAGAAATATAACAAAATATATTAACAGATATCTGAAGTTCAATAAAAACCAACATAACAGTAAGGCAAGATGTGTGCAATCTCGCACTGACTTTTTAAAGACTGTAACTTCTTTTTATTCAAAAAGTTATTCAAAATCTCCTTTGAAATTCACTCCTCCAATTTAAATTAAATAAACTTCAAAATATTTACTTGAATTTTGTTAATTTTTTATTTAATATAAATATTTTCAAGGACTGTTTTGGCTCAGTAACACAAAGAAAATTTTTATCAAAGCAATCAAAGCGGACAAAGATAGGCTTCATTCCGACAAATCTTAGAACTTATTTTTTTCTGAAGGATCAAATGGGAGAAATAAAAATGACGCTTGGGCCTATTGAAAAGCGTAGAGCCGAGATAGAACAGAAGAGAAATAGCAGGATTCAGAGTAAAGTTATAGCATCAACAGGTTTTTGCAATAATCATTTGTTTAGTCTAGAGGTTTCAAAGTGTGTTCTACTGATGGTATATATCTACCTAAAACAATTTCTTCACAACCAAGTTCAGAGTCTGAATCAGAAAATAATTACATGGACTGTTCAATAAGGAGTTTTAAAAATCAAGAACAAACCATAGTTATCAACCGAGAAGTTATTAAAGAAGCTATGAGAACAGCTATAGACATGGGTATAACAGCTCATAAAATTACAGCAACCCTGATAAAGCTTGTCACCGCAGCTGGAGGTGATCCAAATAAGTTGCCCCTTTCTTTTTCTTAAGCTTTTCAAATGAAAAACAATATTATTAACAAAGATGCTGAAAATATTAAGATTTTGATAAAAAAAGAGATCGAATAGGGTAAGGTGAAAATTCAGCTACACTTTGACGGAAAGTTAATCAAGGTTTGATTTTAAATGGTGTTTTAATTGAAAACAACTGTTTTTCTTACATCGTTAATGAAATCCTAGTTCTAGGACTTGATATCAAATCACGGTGATGTAGCAATTGATAGGATTTGTGTTCTTGTAAGAGCTGGAGGTACTGATCATCTACTTGGCGCTCCAAGAGTTCATTCTGGTACAGGGCTAAGTCAGTTCAAGGCTATACAAAAAAGTTTAAAAAATTTTGAAATTGCTGATCACGTAAGGATGGTCTGCTTCGATACTACTGCTATCAATACTGGAATGATTCGTATTGTTATATACAGGTGAACTGTTTTTTCAAAATAATTTAAAAAAAGGACTCTAAAAGCTAATTATAATAAACAATTTAGTTATAATCTTAATTTTTCAGACTGCAAAACGATGTTGGTAAACCATTGTTGATGCTTGCTTGAAGACATCATGTTTTATAAGTCATATTAAAACATTATTGGTTAGCAGTTACCATAGACAAAACCACCGGACCTGATAACGCGCTCTTTAAAGGCTTAAAAAGTAAGTGGAATGATATTGATGTGAAAAACTGTGTCATCACTCACTTCAAATGGCAATCTATTTATGATTCTTGGTTTAATGAACAAGCAGAAAAAGCAAAAAAATGTTAAATGAAGATTGTGAATAAAGGAGTCTTTAAAAACTCTCAGGTAAACTTTTCTAAACATTTAAATCTTCAAGTTTGAATACAAAAAACCAATGAATGAAATTAAATACCCGCATTTAACCTTTTTAGAGACACAAGAAGAGAACAGGAACTGCTGAGCTAGCTCTCATGTTCTTGGAACCGACATTCAAGCTTCTCAACATATAAACAAGCCTGAAGCAGTACATCATGCTCGTTTTATGGCAAAGAGTATCTACTATCTAAAGATAATGCTTCTTCTTAATTCGACTAATCAAATCCTAAAATTGAGCAAGGAGAAGATTAATGAGGAGAAAAAAGATGGCATTTTTTATTTCAATATTCTATGCTCCTCAATTTCTGAGAGCTGAAAAATCAGATACAGCTGCAATCCAAGTTAATTTTTTAGCCTTTGATACAAATAATCATAGTTAAATTTTAGCATTATTATTTGATAAAATAGTGTACCCAAATTGTATTGAAATTTTAACATTGCAGGACCAGCACTTTATCTGGCACATGGCCCACTTAGAGAAGTTTGATGTAGCTGCAGCTTCAGTCTTCAAAAGGTGGGGAAAACAGAGCTGGTACTTAGATCCCACTACTGTTATTTTTGCCCTAGCCAATTCAGATCAGTCTGTGTCTAACATGAGGAGACGGAGGACAAGTTATCCATATCTACTACTAGTGATTTTGACAGTAGCTCGGATATTGTTGATGAAGACGATGTGGTCGAGACTATAGAGGGTGAAAAGAAGGTCTTCAATAATGCAGAAACCTAAATATATATTTTAAGTTAATATTTTTTTCAACGCTCTCATTTATTTTTCTGAAATTCAAAAGAAAAGGGGGGGGGGGAGGAAAAGGTACGGGAAAAAATTATCCATACATGCCCCTCCCTGTTTTAGGTAAAGAGACATCAATATGTTTTTTATTATATGTTTTATTTCGCTAGCCACAAGGAGGTTGTACAAAACTCTTTAGATCTGTATAACTTTTTTAAAATAGTACTTTTAATAGTTGCACACTTTTAATAGTAATACAACACCTTACCAGCTGCTACACCTTACTATAAAATCTTGACTGAATCTTAAGCTGCGGTATTATGGCGGAAGTTTAATTATTTTTTATAAAAAAAATAATTAAATTTTTTTATATTTAAACAGTTTCAACTTAAATTTGAAAAAAAAAAAAAGTTGTTTCTCAACCAACCTTACCCCCGCCCGTCCATACTCTCACGGTTTCCGAAATCAAGTTGTAGCAAGGTGATCCCATAAAGCTAGGGTGCCAATTTTTTTCAAGCATAATAAGTCGTATACATGCTTGTATGTATCATAGATCTCGAGAAAACTTCAATCTTGTAAAAAGTTTCAAATTTTGAAAAACTTTGGTTGGGTGTAGCAAGGTGAAATCTTTTTTTTTGTGAAAAATCAAAATATTATCTTAAAACCACTCACGATTACACATCTTTTTAGCTTGCATACATGTTCCAGAAAAAAAACTTGTAAAATTTGAACAACCCTTATATATATATATATATATATATATATATATATATATATATATATATATATATATATATATATATATATAAAATAAACAAATGAAAAATCCTTGCCAAATGTATAATTCATTTGAACTATAATAACAGTATGTAAAAATATAATTCATTTGAACTATAATAACAGTATGCAAAAAAAACATATAAATATATGAAAAACACACTAATATAATATTAACGCATATATAAGTAAACAATAGTTTATTTCAAAAAAGATGTTGTTATTTTTTATATAGAGAATAAGGAATCTGTTTTATGATTGATTTTCTTTCTGTAACAAAGTAATCAAGAACCTGTGGTTCTTTGAAGAAGATGGTTCTTGGGTTTGAAGCATCTAAATATCGTTTAAAGTACTTGATATTCTAATTGTTTTTCTTTTTTCTATGTTTTTAACTTGGCCTACAAAATGATATGGTGTCTTTTTTTCTTCAAAACGTATAACAACATAATAACCCTCTGCTAATAAATATTCAGAGGTCGCAACTACCTCATAATCACATAATCCTTTAGAGAAAATCTAATTTATAAGTGCTTTCATTTAAGTATTTGTTAAACTTATTTTGCACGTGTGCTTTTTTTTGATGGAAAAACGAATCTTCAAGGTCATAATCATCACCGTATGAATAACTTTTTTCAAAAAAAAAATCTTTTTTATCAGATTTTACTTTTTTTTTTCTGTATACAATCAGATTTTTTATCAGGATCTTCTTGTAGCTCAATATACATCTTGAAACTTGAAGGCATATCATGTTCAATAATTTATTTAAAAGTATTCAAATTTAATTTAGAATTTTTATTATGTATTTAAGGATTCATTGAGTTGGGTATTTTTTATTTTAATTAGCTTTTGTTTTGATTGGGATTTAGAAGTAAAAGAATCTGATGCAACATCTTCCAGTAAAACACTTCTTCCTGGTGAAACATTAACTTTTTTCCCACGCAATTTTGCCCCAGGCTTTTTAGCAGAAACATATCGAAGTTCTGCAAAACTTTCAATAACTAATGGGGATACTAAGTTCTGAGAAGATTTAGATATGTCTGTCCTTAAAATCTTGTCAATAATTTTTTTTCCGTTTAGTGGGTACATATCAGATGTTTTCTATTGTATGTTAGTCAAGAGATTAAGGAGCAATTTTGGAAAAAAATTTTCCGTAGGGATGTATAAAATCTTCCTTCACCAATTTTTCATTTAGTAATTACTTTTCTCCATGTTGATTTCAAACTGCAAGGTCATAAGGCTGTAGTAAATGTGTACTATTATGTAAGAAAAATGTAAATAATAATAAGAAAAATGTAATAAAAGTAATAATAATAAGAATGTATAATAATAATTATAAGAAGGGTTAGGGTTAGGGTCAAGGTTACTCGTAATATATTGCAATATAGATTATTCGCAAGTTAACAAAAGTGATGTAACGCTAGTTTTAATACAATATCAAAATAAAAAAATATAAAATCAAAAAAAACAGTTTATTTTCCTTACCCTGTCATCTCTAATAAAAATTTATTTGTTTTTTAGATTGGAATAGAATTCTTAACTTCTTGTGAAAGTTTCTAATTACAAACCACTTAAGTGATTCACAGAAATTTAATCTAAAAATTGAAGCAAATTTTTTACCTACTTTTCAGTGTAACATAACTCGAGTGACATTTTCAACAACAAATTCAGTCTCTTTAAGGAATTATAGATACATAAAAAATCTCCATGAAAATACGCTTTATTTGATACTCAAGTTGACATTTTTTAATTTAAAAAAAAATTGTTTACAATATTATGAACTTTTACCCCTGAAAAATGGAATAATAAATCCTATTGTTTGTTCAGCAACATAAAATTTTTGTTGTTGTTGGCCTGTGCAACTATTAAAAGTACTATTTTAAAAAAGTTATTTTTTTAGAAATTAATTAAAATGTTAGTTAGGGCTTTCAATGATTTATAATCAAGTTAAATGAAAACTGCTATTAGAGTATTAGTTACTACCTGTAATAAATATTTATTAACTGCAATAAATTTAATAACATCTATTTAACAACTACATTAAATTAAGGAGGTCAAACTTCTAAAATCGTTTATATTCAACGAATAGTATTTTCCAGATAATATTAAAAAATTGCTATAGAAAAAAATAAAAAATAAAAATTTCACATTTGGACCCTAGTTTTTTGTCACAAACCATAAAAAAGCCAGGAGATTCATCGACAGGTACTGAAATAATGGTAGTTCCTATGAAAGCTCAAACTTGCAGTGTTTACTTATATTTTAACAAGATACTCATTGAAGCAAAATTATTAACTTAAAGTATGAAAAAAACTAGTCAGCCAAAATTTATCCCATAATAGCTCACTTTAGAACTTCACAACTCTGTTCAAGAATAAAATCAAAAAAATTTGTTGCTTCAATGAGTTTATCATATATACTACTAATATTGTACAAAATTTCAAAGCACTACAACAAGTAGTTATTCGAGTTAATTATTGCGGCATGCTAAAAATAGCATTCTTGGAAAAAAATAATTTAATAAAAATAAAAAATAAAAACTTAAAATATTAAAACAAACTTTTACTTCATTTCTAAAGATTTGTTATCATTCCTCAATCTAAGATCAGTAGTCTAATTTTATAAAAGCAGTAGTCTAAACTAATAAAAGTTTTTTATAACCTTTATTTAACTGTTTAGGTTCCATACAGAATTTAATATTCATGTTTAGCAAAACTGAAAAGTTTTTAAATTATAAATATTCTATAAAATGTAAAAATTCTGGTAACCCTCTTTCAAATTTCAATAAAAATATCAACTGGAAGATTGAATTAAACTAAAATCACTAAAAACATCCAGCATCGTAAGTTATTTCATCTCATTTTATTTATATTGATCAATTTTTCCTTTTCATTTTGATTACAATGTTGGTTTAATTTATCACTTGTTATTTTTGCTATATTCTGAATTTTTTATCTTTATAATTGCAAAACGTTATATAATTATTACCAGAACTATTAGTTTTAAATAAATATTTAGTTAGCCGCTTTATCTTTTAAACACCATTTTTAAATTTTTGCAATTGAAAAAATTTTATTGTTTTAAGTTTTTAAAAGCACCTTTTTAACATGTTTTTATATGATAAATCAATAAATATTAGCTTGATTATGCAATTACAACAGGCTGTCTTGGTTTTTCTATTCACACATGTTTCAATAGTATTGTCTGCTCAAAATTTGCACCAGGTATTAATAGTTCCACAACACATTAAATTTCTTAATTCTGAAAATGATGCCTCAAATTTACAAAACCACAGTTTTTGTAAAATCTTTTTCCAATTTCATGCATTGCAATTCCTAAATATAGATTTATATCAAAAATCATTAAAATTTTAATTTGAAACTTTTTTTACTGGTATTGAACTTCATATTTCATAAACACTCAGTGCACTTAGATAGAAACAGAGAATATAATTTTTTTATATATATATTCTATCTATATTTATGTTCATAGACTTCATCTCACAGTCAAGACATGCTTAAACAAAGGCAAGAGATTGTGTAATAACATCAACATCAATTAAAACATTATTGTGAGGTTGTGTAACAGCTTCATCATCGACCATGAGATAGTTGATTGAGATTGTAAATTTAGGCACACAAAAAAATTATGATGGTTCTTTATTCATATTCAAAAAATAAACTGGCAATCTTGATTTCGTCATCCTTTTTTTAAAAAAACTCGAGAAGTTCTTTTTTTTAAACTCAGTTTATATTTACCATTAATAACTAAAAAAGATAACATTAACTTTCAATCTACACATAAAAAGAAATTACATAAAATTTTAGCAAATTAAAGTGGTTGGGTTATATAATTTTTATGGCAAAAAAAACTATCAAACTATCACTTAGTATTTTTTAAAACCTTATTTTGGAAAATGATTGCTCAAGCAATTCAATAAGAATCAATATATATCTTGTATATCAATTGCTATGCCTTTGCTAAGAAGCAATTCACTTTAAAACATTATTTTAAATAAAAAACTCAAAGCATTTAGATCTTACCTTTAGCTTTTGATATTTTTGACCACCTGAAATATAACTGCAAACAAATACGACTTCGCTATTTACAAGAATATATATATATATATATATATATAGAGAGAGAGAGAGAGAGAGAGAGAGAGAGAGAGAGAAAGAGAGTATTTGCATTTCAGGTGGTCAAAAAAATCCGGAAAATTAAATATATATATATATATATATATATATATATTTAATTATATATATATATATATATATATATATATTTATATATATATATATATATATATATATATATATATATATATATATATATATATATATATGTCACTGTGGACCAGAGTGTCCGCCAGGTTAAGTTGTTCCCCAGGTCTGATTTTTTTTTCAATGGTTATTATACATTAGTAGACACCATTTATAACATTTAGAACTTCTGGGGTGTTGGAATTTCCAAAATAAAAATTAAGACAAAAATATCAAAAAATAGCTGTAACTTATCACTGTGGACCTGAGTGACCACCAGATTAAAATGTTCCATAAAAATAAAACCTAGTTTTACCTATATAACCATAGTTAGGCTCAATCAATAACCATTTCCCCTTGATTGATTTCGGACAAATAATTAAATAAATAAAAGTTAAAATAAAATTATTTTAACTTTTAGAATTTTTTTTCTTTCATTTCAATAGCAGGGGTGGATCCAGCATTTTTTGGTGTTTGAGATCTCAACAAGACTTATATTTATCAATAAATTTTAAATTTCATAGTAAAATACTTTAGCGCTCAAAAATTATGACCATATAAAAATTGTAACCCCCTCGAATTGAGGGGGATTCAAACTTTACATGGTCATAATTTTTGAACGCTGAAATATTTTACAATGAAATTTAAAATTTATGGATAAATATAAGTCTTGTTGAGAATAGTAGAAAAAATATTTTATCAACTTGTTGCTCTCACGTTTGGGGCAGGTACGTCTCAAATTTTGGGGCTTTTTTGTTCCCAGGCTCCAATCATCGCAATTTTTTGCAAATCATCCTTATTTGATATAAGTAAAAACATATAAATGTTTGGAGTTTGCTCCATATCTGGAAGTTAGCTATCTCAAACACCAAAAAATGCTGGATCCGCCCCTGAATAGCTTATAACGAAAACCAAGATTACTAAATATACAGGATGTGAGATAATGAGAATTATAAACTTGAATGAAAACATTATATATTTTTCTCTCCGTTAAATTTGCATCTACATTAAAAATATTTTGCGCCATGCATTTTTGTACCTTTGGCGAGCCATAAATAATACGCTTATTATAATACGCGGATTTCCACGTACCTAATAATATAATATAAAAATATTTTGTCAAAAACATATCATTGTTTTGTTTTTAAAAAATTTATTATTATCATGAAAAATTAACTTACTTTTTGAAGTCTTTTTTGGCATAGTTTTTACCTTTTTTTTTGTTTGTAATTATAATCTAATATTAAAAATTAAAATGATACAATGCAGTAATAATTTTTTTGTTTATAATCCGCCTCCTCCTATCCTCCCCCGTATTTTTCTTACCGAAAAAACGAAAACAGAAAACCCGAATTTAGGTACCAAAAGTTCTACACTTCTTAAAATATCTGCTCCCTATTATTTTTTGCTGAAATTTGGCGTGTGCAAAGAAAATGCATGCAAAAAAGTGCCTGAATAACAAAAAAAACGGAAACTATACTCCAAAGACAACAACTGAATGTGAGAACATCAACAACATTTTTATAAAAATTTTCAGCAAAACTACCTATAAAAAAGTTAAGTGATTATACATAAAAGTACTATAAAAATTAAGCCTAATCTTTCTTCTTTCCAAATATATTTATTGTTTATATATGTTTCTAAAAAGAAACACCACAAAAAACGTTTGCCTAACACGACCTAAAAAAAGAAGTTTATTTATTTAATAAAGTACCTTTTAACATATCTGCTCTCAATTATTTTTCGTTTAAATTTAGCACATAAATAGAAAATACATGTTTAAACGTCGTTGAACAATTAAAAAAGCGGAAACTATATGCCTTCGACTACAAATTTATTTGAAAACATCAACCAAATATTCAGGAGCAAAATAATCCGTTAAAAAGTTTAGAAACCCATAGATAATAGTTTAAAAAATAAAAAAATTAGCTTCTCTTCTTTCCAAAAAGTATCTTTGTTTATAAATGTTTCTAAAAAGAAACTCCACAAAACTACGTCTACCCCATGCTCCCTAAAGAGAAATGAATATATATATATATATATATATATATATATATATATATATATATATATATATATGTATATATATGTATTTATATATATATATTTATATATATATATATATATATATATATATATATATATATATATATATATATATATATATATATATATATAAGAAGCACAAGATATATTTGCAGCTGGAGAAAGACCTTCAACAGCACATCGTTCCACAACTATAAGCATTATTATAAATGATGTTCTTGCTATTTGCTTACGCTAATAAAAAACATTAAGATGTAATTGCATCTTCTATGGATACCAAATATTCTAAATTGTTTATAGATGAATATGGTCCCACAGTAATTGGTAGGCGTCATAACAGTTTAACGTTACAAATTAGTTAACCATTATGACTATCTGTGGCGGCCAAGCCGTGTGCTACTGTTACTGGGTGTTTTAAATTTGGTATCCCAAGAGCGATCCAAATTATTAGTTGATGTCATTAAAAAAAAAAAGATAGTTATGGTTACTTAAACCGAGAACCAGTTCTCAGTGTTTCAAACAGCCCTAAAGAAATCCATTATTATTTGCAACAAACTAAAACAAATGAAAAGATCTTGTCAAATAATTTGTTGATAAAATTCTCCAATTTATTTACGGTAAAGTAAGTTCTTTTTATTTAAATATAAAATAACTTATGTTATTAAGCAGTATATATTAATCTATATAATGATAAATAAATGGATATTTCATTTTAATAGTATTTAATTTGATTTGTGTAGAAGTTTATTTTATTTAGTTTTAGTATATCTTTGTATTTAAATTGTTTTTTTATATTAAGGTTGATCGTTTGTTACATCACTTTGATGTTTTGATGTGTAGAGTAAATGCTGGTAAACTCTTGATAAAAGCATTAGATAATAAAAAGTTTATGGTACGTTGAATTACAAGTTCTTATATGTTTTAAGTTAGAGCAGCCGTGGCGCAGTGGTAACGCACTTGCCTCAGAAACGTAAGATCCTTGGTTCAAACCCCACTTCTGGACAAGCTATGCGACATCGGTTGGGAAGGAGGCGTGAACTTCCTATTAAATGCTCTTCCGCGGTGCTCTGTGATAAGACCGTAAGGACTTCTTGGGGCACCTAAAAAAAAAAAAAATAAAAAAAAAAAAAGTTTTTAAAAATCAAAAACTTAAAACATTTTGTAAGAAAAAGTATGAATTCTATCATTTTTCTTTATATATACTAAAGTGGATTTTTGTTAACTTATATTCTTTTTTTAGGAAAATTGCTATTTACAGCAAGTCGATTAATGCTGGTAATTGATTGCATTGTTGTGGTTGATGGAATGACCAATTTTGTCAAGTTATTGTGTTGTTTTTTTTCGAGTCAACGGTATATTATGTTTATGTTATGTTAAATTAAATCTATTTAATTTTTCTAAAGTTTATATTGTATTTGATTTTAATGTTATTTTTTATTTATTGATGAGAATGTTTTCAAACGCCAATTGCTTATAAATATGTTATCGACCGTTCTAGTGTATTTTTCGGCATCAATCCTGAAAAAGGGAGCAAATCAAGGCGAACGAAGAAGACTTCATCACTAAGCAAACTAAGAAAAATTTTGCTGTCAATACTGCAGAAGTTTGCGAGATTTAATAATATTTGAATTTACCATGTAGTTAAACTTCCAAATATAACTTTGAAAAAACAATTAATTTTGTAGTTAATTATATTTATTTGCAATTTTTCAAAAGTTTTACAATAATATCTTTTTCTTTTTTTGAATTTGATTTGCTCTTAAACTCGAATATAAATATTTATTTAACATATTAACATGTCACATAATTTAAGTTTGCGTTTTTTTTGGAACCTATTTACATTCGTTTAATTTATCTGAGTTACTATTTTTATTTATGTAATAATGTAAATAATGTAAAATGAAAAGATTTTTAAAAGTATGACGTGTTTTTGTCGCCATAAGCATATAAACAAGCATATATGTTGATAGATATTTATAATTGAAGAAAACATTATTGAAATACAATTGAATTAAATGAAAAAAAGACAAAATAAAATAGGCAAAAAATTAAAAAAAAAATAGTAAAAAGATATTTTGTACCAATTTATATTGTACAATATATGTTTTACATTAAATGAATGAGGCATTTCTGTAAATTAATCACGGTACTATGCCGTAATTCACTCTGTTTCATCACAGAAAAATCAAGGTATTTTACCATAAAATAACGGCGTTTTACTGTGAATTTATTCACGGTGTTCTTCCGTAAATTAATCACGGTACAATACAGGCTTTTATGGGTAACGGTATAGTACCGTGATTTTCACGGTAAAGTTTTACAGTGTATGGTAAGAATCATATATTATTTATTAAAAAAGAATCAGTGTATATTATTTATTATTAAGAATAATATATTTGATTTATTTTTAATTTTAATATATCATTATTGCTTTCATTTTAGAAGTATTCTTTTAAATATATTTTTCTTTTTTAAAAGTGGGCATTTTTAGAGTTCATATATAGAGTTCATTTTTATAATTAATATTAATTTTCTTTATACATACCGTATTGGACAAAACATTTGCAACCAACATCGAACAATGCTAAAAAGTGTTCCTAATTTTACATGTCTTAAAAACGAAACGAACTATACTACCACAGCAAACAGTTCAGGAGTCTGAAGTCATAGCATGCCATGAAATGAGCAATCAGCTGACAGGTGACAGCACACAGGCAGAATTTCGTGGACAAGTGCCATTTTGCAGCGGACAAAACAAGTGCAATTTTTTTGGTTTGTTTCATTTTCTTAAGTCTGGTTCGTGTCAACGTCACGTTTTTTAATAATTAAAGGAAGTATCCAGAAGTTTCCAGAAGTTTCCAGAAGTATGCAAAAGCTTCCAGAAGTAGCCAAAAGAAGCATCTGAAAGCATCCAGAGGTATCCAGAAACATTCAGACGCATCCAGAAGCATCGAAAAGAAGCATCTAGAATCTTCCAGAACAGGGTCACACAGGTTTATCTTACTATATAAGAGATATGTAAACCGACATGTAATTCAGTCATTAATATGGAAGTCAATCAGTCAGTATTATCAAGACAGTTTATCGAAGTGAGTTTTATAAAAGTGTTTTATCGAAGAATATCAATAAAAGAAGTGAAATACAGCAAGTGTTTCATTACATTAATACAGTCCACATCCAACCAAAACGTTGTGTTCCACAGAGCATTATTGTATCATCACAAGGTAAATGTAACACGGTAAGTCTTGAGAAGCGTGATTATTTATTTTTATTATTTTTATGACTTCAAGTGCAAAAAAGGCTCCCGACAGTCTTGGATTGAAACTAAGAATGAAAATTATTGGTGATTACGTAAGTGGAAAGTCGCAAAAAAGTATTTGTGATAAATATCGCATGAAAAAATGGACCGCATCAAGACTATGTTCTAAAAATCGTTCTACGGGGAAGTTGGTAGCAGATAACAAAAGTGGAAGACCGCGTTCCACCACTTCTAGAGAGTATTCTATGATCGTCAGATCCGTTAAGAAGGATCCCTGGAAATCATCAGTCGAGGCGCAAAAGCAATTAGAGCTGCCTGTATCGGACCGAACAATCAGACAACGTTTTGTTGAAGCCGGATTGTTTTCTTGACGCCCTGCAAAGAAACCGCTGGTTTCACTAAAGAACCAGAAGAAAAGACTCCTGATTGCTACATCTCATATTGACTGGAATATGCAGAAATGGCGAACTATCCTATTCAGTGATGAATTATAGTTTAACATCATTGGAAGCGATGGCATTTGCCGGCCGGAAAACGCCTCAATTTACGTTACTGCCATAAGACCCTGAAGCATGGTGGAGGCAATGTAATGGTCTCGGGGTGTTTTTCTGCAAACGGTGTAGGTCCAATACATCGATTCGAAACTGCAAAAGTAGTCATGCAGTGGTTACAAGACAACCACCTATCGGTAATGGATTGACCGCCTCAATATCTGAATCAAAACCTTATTGAGAACCTGTGGGAGATCGTCAACCGCTGAATTAACCGTGAAGGTGTTCGTAATAAGGATCAACTGTTTGAACAAATTTAAAAGGCCTGGGCAGCAATACCACAAAGTTTCATTAATCACCAGATTTAATCTATGCCTCGAAGATGAAATGCTGTGATCGACAACAAAGGATTCGCCACAAAATAATGATAGCGAAGTACAGCTTGGTTAACATTTTGTGGAGTTGCACTTGTTTTGTTCAGAAGGAAATCAACTTTTTTTAATACTTTTGATTAATTTATTGATTTTTGTGTACAAATAATGAACTTTGTGATGAATAAAACTTTAAGAACGTTGTCTCTAAACAGTTTCATAGTTATTTCTCTAAATTGAAAAAATGCAGCACTTTTATAAAAAGAAACTAAATAAACATTATTTTGTTGCACTTGTTTTGTCCAATACTGTATGTATGTATGTATGTATGTATGTATGTATGTATGTATGTATGTATGTATGCATGTGTGTATGTATTATACATATTTATATATCACTATTTTGTCATAGGATGCAATTCTTTATAGTTAATGATGTTAGGACAACTAGAAATTTACTTGCTTATATCTTTTTTTTAAGGTTAAGCATGAAACTTGAAGTTTTTTTGTTTTTCAAAATAAATTTAGCATTGCGTAATCCATAGACGATCCCTTATATGTTATATTTTATTATAGTATATTTTTTTTAATTGTCATGCAAATTTTCAATGTGTATTGCATCTTTTCTTTTTAGGTAAAACAGTTATTTGGTGGTAAAAATCCAGGTGGTAGAATTAAAATGTTTTGCTTTTTATAATAAATATTATAATTTTTTTTTTAATTCAAAACAAAGTTTGAATTTTAACTTTTATGTTTGACAGTAGTGCGAACAGACTATATTTTGTCAGAACACAGCATGAATGGTCTAAAGAAGAAAAAAAAGTTTAAAGAGTTGACAAGTCTATGTAACGCTGTCACTGGTATTCTTATTAGCTTATTAATGTGTTTAATTAATTTTTAAAATTGAAAATGATGTTTATTTTTTTTTAATTAAAATTAAAAAACAAAAAGACGTCTCTAGGACGTCTGAGTAAGACGTCTTTAAGTCTTTCATATGAGACCAGCCAGAGACGTCTCTAGGACGGCTGCAAAAGACGTCTTTAGGACGTCTTATAAAGACGTGTTTAGGACGTCTGGAATAGACTTCTTAAAGTCTTTCATTTGAGACTAACTAAGGACGTCTTACGGACGAGACTTAAGACGTCTTATGGACGTCCTTAGGACGTCAAAATGCCCGCTGGGTAATAAGTTAAAAACAAAAGTAACCCTAACTTAAGTGACAACCCTAACGTTAGTCATTTTCATTCAAGAAAGAGTGTAGTTGAGCTATAACAGGTGTTCAGTAATCAAATTTGAGAATAACGTTTTTTTATCACTCTCATTCCATCAAAATTAATAAAATTCATAAATCAATTTTTTGGCATTTTTAAGTTACATAAATCACAAGCATTAAAACCGCCTCAAAGTGATGGGGTTGTAGAAAATGCATTCACCTTTAGAGCTTGACAGTGCTCGAAGTTGCAAGAAGTAGCAGCCAAAATCAATTTTACCTTCTAGTAAACATGTTAATCATTTATTTTATATACTTATAGATGCGTTTGCTTGTGTTCCAAAAACTATTAGGTTATATATATACTTCTCTGATAATTGTAATAAAGATTTTTTATATGTTATTTAAACAATAGAAAAAGAAGATTATTTACATTTATATTTTGTTATTATTGCAAGAAATTAATAAACTTTAAATTTATTATAAAATTTATTAAAAAATGTGCCACGAACAAAATGAATTTAATATTTGTGAAGTAATAAAGTTTAACATATTTTTTATTAAATTTTTAGTTGTTCTGAATTTTTTTAAATTTGTAACTGTAAAAACAGTTTGTGAGTTACAAAACTGACTTTTTCAACTTTTGTGACAAAAGTTGACAACATCATGTTCTTAAAAAAAACTTTTGCATTGCATAGCATAGCATAGTGGGCCAGGCTGTGACAAAAGTTGGAAACGTCGTGTTCTTAAAAAAAAAATTTAGATTTAAAATAAAACTCTTTTAGATTAAAAAAAACTTTTTTAGATTTTCCTTATATGGAAACATGTTTCGCTTGATTATTCGTAAAATAATTATGTCAATATATGTTAATTATTTAGATATTGGCAGTAAAAAGTAAACTTTCGATTTGGAAATAACCGCTATTTATTTATAATATTCTAAACTACTAAACTTTAACTTGTTGGTGTATTCAGGCCCGCCGCGTCCCTTTATGACGCCTGGGGTCAAAATTTATCTAGCGCCCTGTCATATTGACCGAATCAAAAAAAATTTAGATACTGTCCAAATGCTAAGTTTTTTTTTAAGTTTTACTTTTTAAAACTCACTTTAAGAGGCCGAGAAGGTAAATACAGTCGAGAAGGCTTCTATACATTTTTTAAATAAGTTTGAAAAAATGTAAAGAAAGAAGCACAAGTTGAAAAATTAACTTTATTATATTGCGAGCAACTGTAAATTTTAAATGTAATAGATATTTTAAATGCTTTATAAGAATTTGACTCTCCGTGCTTTATTTAAAGCAAAATTTTCAATGACCTCGTCGTAGCACAGACTTTTTGCTAGATCGTGCTCAATAGATATAACTAAGAGATTGGTAAGCCGGTCTTGACTCATTGTAGATCTTAGTGTTGTCTTGACTAGACCAAGCTTGCTGAAAGACCGCTCTCCTTCGGCGATGGAAACGGGAATTGTGTTAAAAATACGTAATAAAATCCATGTTGATTCGAAGATAGACTCTAGACCTTTTTGATAAATTCCATTTAATAGTTTCATTGAAGTGAGATATTCTTTTGGACCGAAAAGATTGGCACGCTTTAGAGTATCCAGATGACGGACCTCTAAAATAAGTTTGTCTTCATCTACATCGTTCACATACATTTGCGCCAAAGTTTTACATTTTTCCTCCAGGCTAGGTTGTTCAATTTCTTTTTCCTCACTCGACCTACTATTAGATTCTGAGAGCCATAGAAAAGAAAAACTGTTAGTTGTCTTTTCTGCAGCTTGAAATCTGTCTTTTATTTGTTGAATTAATGTATCGAGAGCGGTGTTGAATACATTCACCTCAAACTGTTTTTCATCGTTTTCTAAGAAATGAACTTCGTTCCTTGTTTCTTCGTAAAAAGTTTTCCTCTTTCATGTCCTTTTTTGAACTAGTTTTGACTGAAACCCATAACTAGCTAGACCGGAGGCAACTAAATATGCTTCATTAATTAATTCGGGCCAAGAAGATCTAAGTCTATCCTCAATAAGAATCTTCATAAGTTTCATCTCATCGTCTAAAGTAATGTTTTCTGATTGAAATGACACGCTGACATAGTTTATTGCTTGCAGCGCTTTGAACCAGAAGGTTGTCATGATAATAAACTCAAATGACTGACTCCATTTCTCTAAAGATTTTACGTCAATCAATAGATCAGCAGTTAAATCAAGATCACGAAGTTTCTGCAAAGATAAAAGAATTTCTCTGGGTCGCTTAACCAAAGGCTTCACAGCCTCAATGCATGCACTCCATCGGGTTTGTGAAGTTTGATGTAGAGACAAACCAGTTGTCTCGGTCAAGATTTTCCATCGTATAGGGCTTCCACTAAAAAGATTGTAGAGTAACTGAATACGACCGAAATAGTTCTTCATTTCTACAGAAGATTCAAGTGAATGAACACCAGCTAAATTAAGGTTATGAGTGCTGCATGGCATGTAGAAAGCTTGAGGATTTCTCTGAAGAATGATCGCTTGTACTCCTTTGTACACACCAGACATATTAGCACCGTTGTCATATCCCTGACCTCGACAGTTCTTCAGATCAATGTCATTTTGATTTAAGACATCTATAATTAGCTTAGCAATATCCACACCTTTCTTTTTATCGAGACTTTCGACCCCAAGAAAGCGCTCCTTAACTACCCATTTTTTATCAATACCATAGTAGACAAAGCGGAGAACAAATGCAATTTGCTCTGTATGAGAGACGTCAGGCGTTCCATCGACAAGAATAGAATAGTAAATTGCCATATGCGCCTCTTTAATGATGGCACCGTAGACGATTCTTCCGCACTCTTTTATAAATTCATTTTGAGAACTCCAACCCAAATAATGCGCAATAATTTGTTTACCTTCTTGTTGGCAGCGAGAAACTTCTTCTAGATGTAACTGAAGAGTCTTGTTGTGCTTTGCAAGTAGCTCTAGAGTTGCAAGAAAGTTGCCGTTATCGTCATCACCGATCATTTTTGATGAGCCTAAAATATCGATTTTAATTACACATATAAATCATGACTTTCTGTTTAATTATAGTAAAAATAAATTATAACGTAAACATAAATATAATAATTAATGTTCACAAATATACCTCTGAAGCTAAGGTTGCGTGATGCGAAGAAGAGAATTACATCTAAAATGCACTTTAAAATTTCACGCCACCTGGCTGCCTCATTTTTTATCAATTTTTCTAAACTTGAATCAATCCCACATTGATTTCCCAAGCTTTCCAGCGCTGTTTTCCACTTAATGTAATTGTCTCGATGGTGAGGATTGTTTTGGTGGACTTTTACTTTTTCAGCTAGCTTTCTCCAGTTTCCATTGATGCCACCATTCCAACGTAGAAGATGTGAATTATTACCAGCCCCGCAGGCTTGTTTGCTTCCGAAAAGTGAGCACGGAAAGCAAAGAAATGATTTTGAAGTTGCACTCCAAACAAGCCAATCTCTGTTTATTTTCTCCCCATTACGAGTTATTTCGTGGAAAACTGATTCAGGAACCTTAATCTTGTTTGAGTCTCTCGGAAAAGATAAAGGATTTTTAGGGGGCCCCTGAAGAACAACTGCATCGCGTTCTACTTTGGACATATTTTCAGCCCACAAAGCAGGATCCTTTGCAGTAATTGGCTCATCCAATTTATTTTTATGCTAATAATTTAAATAAAGATTTTAATAAGTATATAATTTTCACAAATTCACAAAAATAATTAAAAAATCTTTGCGAAGCAAATTTTACCAAAATATTGTTTTCATTTTCAACTCTTGTTGCCGATATTGCCAACGTGCCACTCGAAGGAGGAAGTGGTTCTTCTGAGTTCAACAAAATTTTACAAGAATTGTTTTCAAAGCTATCCTATAGAAAATAAAGTAAAATATTCAAAAATATCTTGATTTATATAATAATAGTATAATAGAAAAGATGTATAAAAAAGAAGGTTATGTTTAGATAAATGAACTTACTATTCCAAAAGCTTGACGTGATTGAGAGGAATTTATAGATATCAATCTGGAAACTGTAGGCCTATCCCCGTCATTTTTTTAACTTGGATACCACAATCTTCGAGCGTACGTTTATTTTTTTGCTCATTTGCTGTCCTATTTGCCGCATTTTTTCTGTTTTGACAGCCAGAATCTTTTTTCTTGAAAGTGAACATGTTTTGTTTTTAAGAAAGTTTTGAATTTGATTGAAAACTATTTTTATGATACTTAGTAAAACTATATTAAATGTAAGAATCTCAATTATACAATGTACTTTAACCTTATTTATCTATCTATCTATCTATATATATATATATATATATATATATATATATATATATATATATATATATATATATATATATATATATATATATATATATATATATATATATATATATATATATTTATATATATATATATATATATATATATATATATATATATATATATATATATATATATATATATTATATATATATATATATATATATATATATATACATATATATATATATATATATATATATATATATATATATATATATATATATATATATATATATATATATACAGGGGCGGGTTTAGGGTTAGTCTTGTTAGGCGCATTGACTAACATCTTTTTTACTAAACTAAACAACGATCAGGCTAATGAAATAGGTTATATATTTTTGAGATTTTTGAAATTAAATAAAATCTCTATTTTTTTGGTCTAAACAGCAATACCAATTAAACTACGATAAGTATATGCGCACGCAATAGCCCCGTCTTGAATTTTTTTTTTTTCGGTAGCGTAACTTCGGACCAAGTTAGTCAAGAAATCTTGCGACTTATCTGGCCCGTTTATTCGGCTGACGAGATTTTAAAAAATTATTAAAGTACTTTAAATTTTTTTTATTTTTACTGTTCGGTAACGTAACTTAAGGCCAAGTTAGTCAAAAAAATCTTGCGACTTATCTGGCCCTTTTATTCGGCTGACGAGATTTTAAAAACTTTTTAAAGCACTTTAAATTGTTTTATTTTTGTCGTTCGGTAGCGTAACTTCAGGCCAAGTTAGTCGAATTTAAATATATGATGATTGCCCCCTGACTAAATTAAAAGAAGCCTTTTCTAACGATAATTCTTTTAATGTTTTAAATAAATTTTAAATAATTTTTGATTTGGCATGCATTTACAATCTGTAAGGTATTTGCATGAAAATGGATTTATTGAAAGTTTACAAACTCTTTATTCAGAATTGTCAGTAAAGATTAATCTCCTTCATAAGTCAGATTTTTATCAGTTGTTGACTGTTCATAAGTCAATAAAGAGTAAAGCACGACATTCCTCAGGAGTCAAGAACAACTAGGCGGTGAAGTAAGATTTACTTTATTTATCCTAACAAGTAAAATAAAAAATTACATTTAAAATTTGTAAACATATTATCCCTGCGTTCGTTCATTTGGGGATGTAAATTTATATATTAATATTATTATGAAATAAATTTTTTGCCTTGATCTAATTGGTTCAACTTTTTACCAAACTGATTTATTGTAAATAAATGATTAAATCCAAGTTTATTTTCCATTGAGCTTATTGTAGATTTTTTTTTACTTTAAAAATTTTTAATTGCCCTTTTTACAGATCTGATCAGATCTGTTTAAGCTCTGATCAGTTACAGTGATCAGTTACAGCTCTGATCAGTTACAGCTCTGTTACAGATCTGATCAGATCTGATTCAGCTGAATCAACTGACAATTGCTTATTTAGCTCATTTTGGATTTATCTGTATGGTGATAATAGTCTGGCAATGGATTTAAAAATACTGACAGCAATTGATTTATATTTAAATGCCTCTTTTTACAGTAATCATCCATTGTTTGTAAGCTTGTGCTCAATGTATCCAAATGAGTTTTTATCAATTGATAATTTGTTAGCAGTGTCTGTATCCACACATTTTATAGACTCAGGAAAATTAAAAAATGACCTTGTTAAGGAAGAAACATTTCATATGTGTAAAGAATTTTTATGGTCTGTGTTTCTTTGTGTTCTTGCTCTTTCAACTGTGTGTTCTACAAGACTTAAGTGTTACTATAGAACAGTTTTTTCCTAAAATATAAAATTATGTTTAATCTAAATATTGAACCTTATTCTATGTTCATCATCAGATATTGTTAATTTGTTGTTTTGTTCGAAGGCTTCTACTTTGAAAGATTTACAAATATAAAATTTGATTCAAAATAATTTTTGTTCCTGATGAAACTTCTTTTCCAAAAACAAATGGGCAATCTTTAAAAACTTTTATCATTAAAACAATTTTCATGGCTTAGATATTTACCTTCTGAAGATGGAGCATTTTGTTTGTGTTGCCTTTTGTTTAGATATAAATACCTTTTAAAAACTTCTAGATTTAAAAATTTATATTCTCAGTCATTCAAATATAGGCCAGATGCTGTGAGCACTTTTAGTAGACATTACCATGGGAAAAACAGGAATAATTATGAATATCACTCAGCTGAAATATTTATGAACATCATCACGCAGTACAAATTCTACATTATAATGCCTGGACCATACTTTCCGCAGTTTTAAATACTATGAATAGAAATATTTAAAATATAGATATTTTAATAAAGAATGTGAAAAGGAGATAGCTTTAAATTGTAAAAAGTTGTTTTGTGAGAAAGTCATTTTCTTAGGTCAACTTAATATAGCTTTCAGAGGTCATTGTGATGGTCATTGGCAAATATTCTTTAGTGGGTGGAGTAGGTAATTTTATTGAACTTTTAAACTACAGAATCAGAGGTGGGGATAAAATTCTTGAGCTTTATCTTAACAGCTGTGCAAGGAATGCATCTTATATTTCTAATTCCTCACAGAATGAATTAATAAGTTGTTGGGGAAAGGACATCCAGAATATTTTGGTTTCTGAAATAAAAGAAAATCGAATTTTTTCAGTTATTGCTGATGAAGCTTCTGACTGCTCCAATCAGGAATAATTGTCTTAATGTGTTTTTTACATTGTAAATTAGATACTGAATAAAGGTTTGTATATACACTGTATATACTAATCTTTATTCAGTATCTTTAAGATCTTCTTCAAATAGAAAGTTTGTATAATTTTTAAATTAAAAAATATAGTTATTTTATTTTTTACAGTTTTATTTATTTAAAAGGATTATTTATGTTATTTTAGTTGTTATTTTATTTTTTCATGAAGTTTTATTATCTTTATAAATTTAAACATGTCTAATTTTTATTGTATTCTTTTTTTCTATATTTATCTTTAGTTTTACCTGTCAATTGTTAATCGAAACTGGTACCGTTATGTACTGTATCTTTGGTATTTTAATTAGGAGCATTATATTCATTGTCTATTATATACTTTTTCTCCTTTTTTTCAGCTCTACCTTGAGATTCTACCTTGTGTGGTTATTTGAGTTGAAATATGGTTTTAATTTAGTAAGCTTTCATTATTTGAAGTTTACTTTATTGATCATTATTCAACAGTTTAGAGAAAATAAACACATGCAACACATTAACTGTAAGCATAACTTTGTTTACGAACATTAATATTACAATTGTTTAACATTATATAGCATATCTATCAATGAAATAAAATAAAAAAATGGGTTTTTATGGTTAGTTATATTATTGCTTTTGTGTTATTGCATTTCTCATAGTATGATAGTCATACTAATCAATTACATTATAATTTTTTTATAATTATGGTATTAATGTTATTACTTTTACATGGTTTTTATTCTATTTGCAAGTCACCTAACTATGCAAACCTTGTCTATTTAATTAATGATTTGTTATACTCCATACAGGTGTATTATTTATATGTTACAATTATACACAACAATGATGCCTACAAAGTATTTTAATACCACAGACAATATTTTATTTTTGTAGATTTAATGGATCCTTGCTAGTTTTAATACTATATATATATATATATATATATATATATATATATATATATATATATATATATATATATATATTAAATATGCAACCCCATTTGAGCCGCTTTTTTGAAGGCTTTGCAAATAACTTATTTATCAAACAAATGGGCTATTTTTTGTATTTCATCTTCATCCCCCCCCCTCGTCCTTTCGTGGGGAGGGGGCAGTAAAATCCGCAACCGACTTTTTTGACTAACCTCTTTAAAAAGCTAAACCCGCCCCTGTATATATATATATATATATATATATATATATATATATATATATATATATATATATATATATATATATATATATATATATATATATATATATATATATATATATATATATATATATATATATATATTATACATTATATATCTATATATATATCTATATATATATCTATATATATATCTATATATATATATATATATATATATATATATATATATATATATATATATATATATATATATATATATATATATATATATAAATATATATATATATATATATATATATATATATATATATATATATATATATATATATATATATATATATATATATGTTCTTTATAAACAAAGCAGCTCTTACGAATATTTTCCCGCATCAATTTTGACTAGACTCAGACTCCCGCATATGAGTTCGACTAATACTGTATTGTTAAGTTAACAATACATTTGAAACTTATATTTTAAAATTAGCAGTTTGAAAAGTTTTTCATTGAAGCCCTGTGTCTCTATTTTTTTTTTTTAAATTATCATTTGAGCGCCCCTTATGATCCTGCGCCCAGGTAAAAAGTACCCAGTGTTCCCCCTCCTCCCCCCCCCCCCCACGCGGCGGCCCTGGGTGTATTAGTTTAATTTAGCTAACGTCATTAGTTATTTTTGTTGTCTATTAATTATTAATTTATATTTGTTTAAAAAAACCAAATTGTCAAAAAAAAAAAAAAAAAAGCACCAAGTAGCACAAACAAAATGAAACTCTTTTAAAACTAATAATTTTTTTATGTCCCGATGCATATTTTATAGAATACCTTAAACTCAGGAAACTCTACTACTTCTTTTATAAATACTTTTGCAGGGCAATCAAACTTCTTTGTATTTTGCAAAATAACTTTCTTTTTTTTGAAAGAATGATCTGTACCCTAATCATTAAAAATAAGTAATAGTTATATAACAATTATATACAAAAAAAACCTCATATGAAATATATCAAATTATATGACAAACTTTTAACAGAATGATTTTTATTATGAATTGGAAAAAATATTTAATACAGTATATTACCAGAATATATCTGATAATATGTTTATATGTTTATATATATATATATATATATATATATATATATATATATATATATATATATATATATATATATATATATATATATATATATATATATATATATATACAACCCTCAAAATTAGGGTCAACATTTGGCAATGTCGACCTGAAAGTGTTTGAGGTAAGCAAAAAATTGCTGACCATGTTTCTATGTTTTTCAATAATTTATGACCTCATTTTTTCTAATTCAGAAGGTTGTGTATAATATACAGGGGCTAATCTTGACCAGTGGGTCAAGATAAGACCCTGTATATTATATACATGCCCCAATTTGGGCACCGCCAAATTCGGTTGGCAAAATTATGAACTTTTTTTATACAGCAAATGTAGCTTTTTTCGTGAAAAATACTTACATTAAGCAATATTTCCGCTACGTGTCCAGAGCTGTCGTCTATACTTTCAAAACAATTTAACAAGTGATTATCAGAGTTTTGCTTTCCATCCTGCTGGAAAGCAGCATCTGCTATCCTTATTTTTAAAAATTCTGGAGAGCGATCTGACTCGTCTAACTACCGTCTTTTAGTCTTCTTCCTATCCTAAGCAAAGTTTTTGAGCCTTTAACTAACAAACATTTCATTTCTTATCTTGAATCTAATAACTTTCTTTCTGATCATAAATATGGATTTCCATCTTCTCGTTCTATTGCTGTTTTGTTAACAGTAATTACTGATTAGTTTTATTGTGGGTTAGATAGATGTGGAGAGGCTAAGGCTCTTGACATTTTAAAGCTTTTGATAAAGTTTGGCATGCTGGTCTTTTTCTTAACCTTTCTTCTTACGGTGTATCAAGTAACATCTTTAAGATTATTGCATTCTTCCTTATCAACCATAGTATAAAAGTTGTCCTTAATGAACAGCACTATTTTTCATTTCTAGTAACTTATGGGACACATTAAGGTTCTATCCTTGGTCCTGTTTTGTTTTGTATTTTCATTATTGATCTTGCAGACAATTTCATGTCTAAAATAGCTCTTTTTGCTGATAACTCATTTTATATTCTTATCTTGGCAAAAAGTATTTTCTTTTTGATTGCATAGAACAGGCAGCCAATCTTAAATCTGATTTCATTTCTATAACAGATTGAGGCTCATAGTTGCTTGTAAACTTAAACTCCAACAAAACTCAATTATTTATAGCAAACAATTATTGCAATTCTTATCAAAATTCCTATGTTAATAATCAGCTAATCTATCACTAAGTCCTATCATTTACTATTGAACTTTCTCTTCTAGGCAAACTTTTTAAGTGCAAATGAAGGTGATATTAAAATACTTCAAAAGTTGCTGAACAAAGCTATGAGACTTATTTTAAAATGCGATTGGTATTCACATAGTAAAGAAATGTTGGAGAAAATTGGATGTTTATCAGTCAAGCAGAAAATCATATTTAAGGTCTTGAATTTTGTTCATGAGGTAGTAACTAATCCAAATAATAAAATATATGTGAATATGTTCAGAAAGAACAGTGACTTACATAAATACAATACCAGGAATGCAAATAATTTTCATATGGAAGTGAAAAACAATATAAGTGGGCAGAAACTAATTTTCTGTAATGAACTCAAGCTATATAATTAAGTACCTGAAGAAACAAAAAATATAAGAAATAAAAGTTTCAAATCAAGTGAGATAAAATTTATCAAAAATAAATGAACAGATTAAGGGTAGACTTATCAAGGATATAGTGTCATGATTAGTGAATAAACAGGTGTAATTTTCAAATAATGATAAGAAGAAATTAGCATGAAATTGCTATCTTAAACAAGACAAGAACAACAACAATAAGTATAAAATATATATCAAATATTAAATGTAGTTAAATCTATTAAATGCAAATAAACAATGTTTATTGTGTCAATATATACTACTAAAACTAATTAAGATAAAATTGAGTAAGATAAAATTATTTAAGAAATTATTATACAGGACTGCTCCAACTGTGTTAACCTTTAAGCATACTAAAATATATAAAAATTCAGTAAATTTCAGTATTAATTGATATTTATATTTAAATCTGATATTAAAATATGAATATATAATTGAATTGCAGTACGAATATATAATTAAATATACAATATAGAATAAGATATTACCATTAAAGTTAAATTAAGTAGCTTAAATAATGAATTTCCCAAATAAAACAACAAACCAGACCCCTGAGTTTTTTTTCCAAAAAAAAAAAACATTATCTAAAACATTGTGCATCATTGTGAGACTTACTGCATTCTCATTTTTCTTTTTTAAATACTGTGCTTTTGTTGTCAGACCTTTGTCTTTTCCTTGTTGACAATCAAGAGTACTACATGATGAAAAAATGAATGGGACTCCAGTAAATGGAAGATCTTTACTCTCAAAATAGATCTTGTGGTTTTTCTTCATTATATCTAAAGATAAATAAAAATTAAATATTTTTCTGTTTAAAATTTTGGTGATTTATTTAATTTTTTCAACAATAAAAATAAGATATTTAAAAATGTTAAAAAATGTTTTAATACATACACACATACATACATACACACATACATACATATATATATATAAGAAATATGTATATAAGTGATGCAAACCATCAATATTATGTTCCATAGTTCGTTTAAATGCTACAACATAATGCACAGTATGTAACATTTCATGTTCTTTAATTTTGGCATAAACATCTGTTAATGTTGAAAAAATTTGCTGCACTTCACTCCCTGCAGTAGGACTTGACACTTTGACCAACATGTTTGGGTCTTGATCTATTAGTATGGCACATAAAAAAAAAATCACAAATAACCATAAAAGCTACAAATAGATATTGCAACATTTTACACTTTTATGCCCAACAACATTGTTGTTGGACATGGTCGTTGGGTAAATTTTTTGTCTAAGAACAAGTTTAATGATATTTAATGATAATCAACAAGCTGATTATCATTAAACTTGTTCTTAGACACAAAATTTAAAAACTTCAAAAATAAAGATTAAATTACTTAATTAAAGAGTTAAAGGAGAGTTAAAGTATTTTTAATTATATAGTAGTATATTATATACTATATTTTATATTAATATATTATATACTATATAATTAAATAGTAAATGTAAGGAGTATATATAAATCTTACTCAACACATGTTCAAAATCGATGGAAGAACTATCTTCATTCATTTTATTATTAGTTTAAGAATATATTCAAATTGTTCAAAAATATGTAAAAATTAAATAAGCGAATCAAGCAGTGACGAGCACTATCAACGCGTTTATCAACTGTTAGTTTGGATGATCCAAAAGTAGGTATATAAAAATTTCGCATGCGCAATAGCGCAATAGCGTGAAGCAAAAACATTTTAGGTCTGTGTTTTCTTCAAAATCGCAAACCTACTTTTGGATCATCCAAAAGATATTTAACCATTAATTATTAGAGCTGGATATTTGTTGTTGAAATTGCTTTGTTGATTGTTTGATATGGTAAATTTTATTTGGATATTAACAAACTTGTTTACAACATTATAACTTTTAATTTTATAAAGCATAATTTAAACTTATTATTCATATGCAATGTTAATAATAATTATGTTTCGTGAATAATAAAACACGTGTAACATAACACATATAAAAACACGTTTAATTATTTACAAAACATAATTATTATAAACATTTTATGTGAATAATAGTAATAATAATAAGTCGAGTTATTTATTATTATCAAAAGAGTATAAAGATCATTATACGATGTTTGATAATAATAAAATGATATAAATAACATTAATGATTATTTGATGTTATTTAATCATATATAAATAAACAATCACCAAGAAGTTAAATACTTTTGCAGTTAAATATTTAATTAAATCAAATGAAATAAAAACTTCACTTTGTATAACTTTGAATCAAAGTTATACTAATATAAATTACGTGGGGCAAATGGAAGCTAAATAACATATTATCTGACTAGATAATTTTGTAAGTGCAAATACATACAGCTTTGTAATAAACTCCGAATTAATTTCATGCACAGCAGATAATACACATAATTATGATTTATAATTTTAAATTATATAATTATAGTTTTATTTAAATATGTCAACAATTATTAAACATCTGTTCAATAATACTAATTATATTGTGTTCCTGTTCCTAAATTTTCCCACTATTTTTCTTTATAAAAAACAAAACTGCATGTGCCTTACAGTGAAAAACATGGAAACTAGACCTTAGTACTTGGAGCAGTGTAAAAATACTAAGACAAAGTGATAAGTTCTATTTCTGAAAATATACTATTATTTCTCAGACTAAATAATATTTATTTAGGCTTAGACACAAGCCAAATTAAATTTTTTTGCTTTAGATGATTTAAGATGGATGAGTTTCATGTTGAAAGTATTGATGACTTCAAATTAAAAAAAGAAAAAGTTTTAGGGACATTTGCATATGGAAAGGTACATTTGTATATATATTTAGATTAATTTTTGGTCTGTTTATATTGAATTCTACTTTAATCATATTTCTCTGTTTTTCAGTTTTTGTAAGCTGAAAAAACCATAGGTTATAAGCTTATTATTTGACTGTCATGGATGATTTTAATATTAATTTTGATTTAATTTTTTTATTAGTATTTGTCATCATTCGAAAACAGAGATTTTTCTATCAATGTATTGTTATGTTATCAACTGGTGTTGATAACATAACTATACTAAATACTGACAAACTAAGTGACTGTTATCAGTTATATTTTTATGTAAAAAAATGCCTTTAGCATAATTTACGAAAGATTCTTCTAATGATGCTCTTTCTCTTTTATACAAGGTGCAAAAACGAATTGTAAACATAGTTGGACCTGCTCTGGCAGCCAATCTCCAACCTTTGTCACATCGTCGTAATGTTGCTTCTCTTTCTCTTTTCTACAAATACTATGATGGGCACTGCTCTAAAGAGCTAGCGTCCCTTGTGCCATCTACTAAAATTCATTCTCGTGTTACTCGCCATTCAATTAAGTCTCATCCTTTTTCTGTGACTGTTCCTAAGTGCTTCAAAAACTCTTATTCTTCTAGTTTTTTTCCTCGAACATCAGTTCTTTGGAATTCGCTTCCTTCATCTTGCTTTCCTGATTCATATAATTTGCAATCTTTTAAGTCATCAGTCAATCGTTATCTTGCTCTACAGATTTAGTCTTTTCTATTCCAGTAACTTTCAACTCTTATAGTGGTTGCTTGCAGCCTTGTTGGAAGTGAAGATGTTAAAAAAAAAAAAAAAAAAAAAAAAAAAAAAAAAAAAGATAAAATAGTATGAGGTTTTTTTTCAATGGTTCAAAAACATTGGAATCTGAAAGAAGAAAAAGTATCAAAGGTTGTTAAAATTGTTGTTCGATTTACTACACATGCCATTACATTGCATAATAGGTAAATATACAAATTAACTTACCCTACAGTTGGTGTATTTATTCTACTTTTAATAAATAATTACTGTATAAATGTTCAATTTGATATGTAAACTAAACACAACTGCCTACAACCAGCACTATTCATAACTGTTAAAGTACTATGAGGATAAACTAATATAAACTGCCTATAACCAGCACTTGACTTTATTGACAATGCTTCCTAAAAAACTCATATGGCCTGAAAGTGTTAAAGAAGCCTACAATTAAGGGATTATAAAGCATTTATAATTGAAACAAAAGGACACATAAGGATTGATATTTATTTAATATCTTATTTAACATAGAAGTGTAAGTATTCTTAATTGGTTTTAAGTTATCTTTAACTTAAAACCAATTAACTTTATATTTAAATTATATTTAGTTGCGAAAAACTGGCCAGGTTTTTCAATCGTTTTGAAAACATTTAAGTTTATGTACGAAACAAAAAATTTCTGTTTTACAGACATACATGGAAACATAAAAAACTTTGATGTTCTCAAAACATCTGGGTGCGAAAGAATAAAAAGAATATTCACAAACACTAAAAACCGGCCAAATTAACGAACAAACAAATTCTATTGGTTCAAAGAATATGCTAACTAAGCAAAATAAAGTTTTAGAGTATTCTGTGGAAATGTTTTAGAAATTGTATTATTTACGATTTGTTACTTTTTGAGATTTCTAGCATAAATAATATTAAGAATATATATTATTTGTTTACAAAAATAAATGTTTTAAATATATATTGATTAATTTCTCAAAATTTTAAAAGTTTATTATAAATTATAGATTTTATTTTTCTTATTTTTTATTTAAAAAGTATGTATTCTTTATGTAAATGTAATTTTGTGTATCTGTTTTTTATCGTAATGTATCTTTTAAAGCAATTTTTATGATTTAAACAAAGACTTACAAAAATAATTGCGTTTTCAATGAAGTTATAACCGTTAAAGTTAATAAAACTAATTATATAACAAACTTATAAGAAGTTTCTGGTTACTAAACACAAACAACGCATACTAAGTAACTGGTCGAGGAACAAGCACAGCACCTGAGATCACAACAGAACGCAAATATATATATAGCAAATAATTAGATATAAAGAACAGTTTCTAGATATTGGTTTACTAACTCTAATTATTTTTGCATAAATTGCCATTCTTAAAATTTGTTTTACTTTTTTCTGCTTTAAATACTAATAAAAATTAAAAAGCCCACTCACTAAACATCATCAGCAACATTGTGAAGCAGTATTGCTTCCTGCTCATAAAGTATTTTTAACCTTTTTAGTTGATTTCTATCTTGTTAATTTAATTTCTATAGTAATTCAATGATTTAATTATTCCATCTGTTTATCTTACTAAGAATAATTGCTTCAAATATGTTAAACTTTTCAGACTACGCGAAACATAAAATAGGTATTAAAAAAATATATTTTTTTTATTTATATAATAGTTTAGCTTAAATAAAACTAAAACTTGCAAACTTTATTATATAAAGAATATTTGTTTCCTTTTTAAGCAACCGTAAGATGTTACTTTATATAAAAAATGTCGCCTAATTTTATAAAAAAAAATTATAAAAGAGCGATGTTTTGAAAATATTTGTTCTAAATGTAATTTATTTAGCTTTAAGTTTTTTCGCGTATAAAGATTTTTTTTTTTTTTTTTTTGTAAATTTCTCTCATTAGTCCTATTAATCTTTTGCTCTTTTTTTTTTTTGCTTTTTAAAATGTTCTCAAAACGACTGAAAAATCTGGCCAGCTTTTCGCAACTAAATATTTTTTACGTGGTCAGCAATCGAGAGCGATCGCTCCCGCTTCCCGACAAAGCCTGAAAACAAATTCTCCTGCTTTTGAGTTGTATCTGCTTAGAATGCAAAGCTTGTTAAATATTTTTAATGCATGTTGACAGTTTTTTAAGGCACCATAACTATATTTTTTGTTAGCACTACCTCTTGATAAATAATTTTTTATTATTGTATGAATGTTAAATGCAGATATTTTTTACCATCAATTTAATGTTATTATAAACAAACTAGCTGGTATGACTTGTACGATACAGTTGGTGCCAAGTCTAATCCACACCCGACAATTTCTAAACTTGTTCCTTAGTCTTTATACTTTAAATTATTTAGTAAACTGCAAAAAGTAAATCATTTTAAATTTCTGGTAGATGGTAAAATACAAATTTCAATTGCAATTAAAATTAAAGTTCGCATTTTACTACCTACCAGATGGTAAAATGCGAACTCTTAAGAAAATTAAATCAAACTTTAATTGCTCGTTAAATTATAATTAATTTATTAGAAAAGTTTAATTTAAATAAAATATATCGAATACTAATATATTAAATTTAAAAAATCAATGAATGTTTTTAATATCATGACTGTTGTGGTCATTAAAATGTTTTAGTTTGCTAAAAAGTACACAGTTTGCATTTTACTGACTACCTACAGCTCTTGATTTCTAATTTACTGTTCTTTAGAACTAATTAGTATTTTTACTTATTACATATTTACTTATTTACTTTAATATTTTCTACATAATAAAAGCATCTTTAGCATTCACAGTTGTGTGAAACTAAGGCTATGATAATATTTTAATTCAAATTTGGACATTAAAAATGGACCCAAGAGACCTAGTTATTTCAAATAAGTTAGCTTTATCTGTTTGATATGTTATATAAAAGCCTTCCCAGTAGGCATGGACGTAAAAAAACACGTTTCAATTGTCTTGTACACATCTTTTTTAGGTCCAGTGCCCACAGGGATTCTGTAAAAAAACTAAATTATTTATATTGTTGAAATATATTAACAATTACTGTTTTCATTGCGGAATTAGCTGCGGTGACCCGTATGATAAGGGTTGTGGCAACTCTATTCCACATCTTATTTCCAAACTTGTTCTTAGTTAGGTCTCTATACCTTAAGCAAACAGCAAAAAATAAGTTGATTTAAAGTTATTGGTAAACAATTGACTTAATATACTTTAGAAACTGTACTTATTTACTTAATGTACTCCAATATTTTATACATAAAATGATCTTTAACATAGAGTCAGTTGGGTAACAATTCTTCAGGTGTTTTTATAAACTTAAGCTATAATCAAGATTTTACCCTCTCATCAAGATTTATTTAAAAAACAAATTTGGACATTAGAAAACTGGCCTAAGAGACTTGTTTTTTTAAATAAGTTAGCTTTATCCGTTTGATACTTTTTATAAAAACATTGCTGTAAAAAACAAAACTGTTAACTAATTCATTCAATTAAGTTGTTTTTACATCCGAAGTTATTAAACATGTTGTTTGTGCTAATCGATACTTAATGTAAATGGAAACTTCGAGTACAAAATGCGATTTTAAGTATAAATGATTTCTATTCATATAAATAATATAAAGTAACAAAAATAAAAAATGTTCAATTTGTCCATTTGAAACAATAAATCCAAAAATAAAAAAGTATAGATATTTTCTTAAGAAACAAAAAACATTTTTCTTGAGATAAAATAAAAATATTAACTTTACAAAAAAAATATTATATTTAACAAAAAGTAACAAAAATATTTAAAAAATGATTTAAATTGAAACATTATTTCATAATTATTAGGCTTTAGGTAAGCCATAATCAAGTCAGCCATAAGAAAAGAAACTCAATCTAAAAATGTAACAAAATAATTTTATACATAATACACATTAATTACAAATTAACGTGTCATGTAATCAATTAATTTTTTTGAAAACTCAAAAATGCGAATAAGTGGATAAGAAACTTACTTTTTATTTTTCCATAAACCTGACAGATCAACATGAATATGAGCTCAGTCTATTAGCATAAAACATCACAACAATTAATTAAATAACAGAACGTTTTTAAGTAAACTCTAGATAACCCACACCTTTAAAGGACAAGAAATTAGTTTAGTTAAAAGAAAATTAGAGTTATTGGAAGTATAATATATAAAAAAAAAAGCTAAAGTGGAATTTTAAAATTAGTTTATATTCTTGAGGGTTGAGTTATCCTGAGTTTATTGAACATATTTAAACTCAAACTGCTCACACTTATAAAAACATACATAAACATTTAAAAAACATAAATCTTTTACTATATAACACATATATATTAACATATAGGAAATAACACATTATAATCTTACAGGAAATTGACGACGTTTAAAAGTAAAAGGTAAATTTGAATTAGATTGTGTTAACTGAACTCAAGGAACAAATACCTTCTTGCCAACTGAAACACCCGTTAGAACTTGGCCATCAATATAATTATTTTGTAGAGCATGCAGCATCAATCAGGTACCATTGCAAAGTCCAGCTTTAAGATCTAAATTTCGAAGTAACATAACAGCACCAATTTTTAGTTTTAGGCAATAAACAGGCATTCCCGATGGAGTAAGACTGTTTAAAAACTCAACAGGAAAATTGTTAATTTCGTTAAGATCATCTTTTCAATAGTATTTGCACTTAAATAAACTTTTACATTGCCTGGTAAACGGTCCAAAACTTCTTTATTTATTGCTAATGAATCTACATTAGTGGGTGTCAAAATGGCACGTTTTGCATAATCATTTTCTTCTGCAACTCCAATAATCTTGTCTACTTGCATTGCTACTATTCTTTTGCTGCAAGCAAGCACTGCTCAGGAATTTCAATGCACCCGCAAACGGAACCATCTGCTTTGAACAGTAATGTTTCACTACCAAGTTTTAAAAGAGAATTCATTGAGAGAATTCTTTTGTTCAGCCCGAACCCTCATATTTTCTGTTAATGAAAATCGCTAAACATATTGCCAATGTTGAGAACATTTTATAAAGGCTTTAACAATATCTGCTGGTTGCCCTCTCTTTAACAACTGGAAGTATTTGCAGGCTTCAACATTTATGTGCGCTTGATATTTTTTATAAAGCCATAGGTTATAAGGTACAACCCAATGGTTATCAACTTGATTGCCTTTTATATTGGCAATTCTTCTGTTATCGAAACAACTATAGCGTGGATAACCATTAAAAATTGCAACAGTGTGGGGATTAAATTCTTAAGGAAATTTTTTGGTGCATTTTCAATCTTTCATGCAAGGAGAATTGGGATTTAAATTCTACATGGTCGATGTATCATGCATGATTTTATAATTTCATGAAGTTCAGGATCATGCATTTACAAAGTGCAATAAAATATGTACATGGGGCAAACCACGCTTTTTGAAACTCAATAACCTGCACATGACTTACAACTTTGCCTAAGACTCTATGCTTGAAAATATCTTCTAAGAAAAATTTAAGTTTCATTTTAAATACCCGACAAACTAAATCAGGTCTGTCATTAGCAGTTTGGTAAAGGTTTAAATTTTCTACTATTTCTCTCCATTTTGGATTGCAGGTAAAAGTAATGAATAGATCTGGTTTACCATATTTCTTTATGACTGCCATCACATCTTCAAAGTTTTCTTTTAGTGCTCTTGGACTACCAACATATGAAGAAGGCAATATAACAACACAGCCTGGTCTTACATTAAGATCATTAGCACAATTAATTACATGTTTATGCAATGCATCATATTGTTCACTTCTAAGTTTGTTTTGGTTATTTCTAATAAAAGCAAGGCGCTGTCCCTCAACTTTGACATATGCATCAACAACGTATTGCTGAAAAAGTTTCTTACCATATATATATATGACTAAAAGTTTGTATAACCGCAAGCCTATAATTATATTAGAGACAAAGTAACATGGTTTCTAACACAGGTTGCGCGGTCAGGGTTATGTTCCAGTTGATTGTGCCATCCAGCATCACCTCTCGGAAAAAATATTGGATATACCATAGGATCTAAATTTGCAGACATAGACAAAATTATTTTTAAAGGCTGACCTCGAGGGTATATAACAACTTTCCTGGATGCAGGTGGAGCACCATCATCTCCCACAAGCACAATAGCAACCTCCTCATGGGAAGGAAGATTGTATCAATGTCTATCATGACCTTCTTACAAGAGAAGTTGGTCTACCTTCTTAAGCTGTTCGGTGGATTTCTTCATCCTCTACTTCTGCCATGTTTTTAAATGCAAGAGCAAATGGGTTTTCTTGATTAATTAATGTTTGCAAAAGTTGCATTAACTCACGTATACAACCATCATTACCAGGTTGCTCCATTCTGGATGACACTGCTGCATTATGATCATAGATATATAACTGACAATATTTGGGAAAATTCTGCAGGCCTCAAATTTCCAACACAATGCCAAAATTTGCCCACAGATCCTAAAACAGAAAGGGCCATTATTTGAGGGAGGAGCTAATTCGGCAGTGAAGGAAGCAAAAGATAAAGAGGAATTATAACTCCATATGTGTTAAAAAAAATTTTGATTTACAGCATGATCAACATGGTTTCCTGTCATTAAATCACTCAACAATGGTTGATATAGAGAAAGAGGAGCTAAAACAACTTTTCCTGAATGGCAGCACAAAAAATGAGTTTCATTTAAAAATTTCTTCGCACTACAATACTGACAATTATGGTCGAATTCTCCGCGGTTATACAATACTGACAATTATGGTTGAATTCTCCGCGGTTATTACTCTTGGTTTATCTCAGCTTGCCTAGCCTGCCTTCTTTCATTTTGATGAAGTCTAATAATTTCATTTCTTAAATTATCAGACATAATCATGCATCAAAGGTGTGTAAAAATGATGCTTATAATATAATAAAAAAATTGAGTTTTCTTTTTTTAAACTAATCTAAAATAAAGTGTAAGCAAATAATATAGAGCATAATATAATAATCTTTTCTATTCTACCCTATATATAACAATGTGTTAAGATAACATGCTTTTATTAAAAGGTTAAACTAAAGTTATAAATAAATTGATATAATCTTTTAAACTGAAAAAGTTTAAAAGATTATATCAATAAATTAGTTGTTAACCATGTTAACAACTAATTTATTGTTACATAATAAATTAGTTGTTATTAATTATTGATAAAATATTATTACTATTTAATCAAAAAAACAAAAGTAAAGTAATTTAAAAAACAAATTTTTTACATTTAAGAACTCATAAATAAAAGTAAAAACTCATAAAGCAAATTTAAAATAATAAGGCCTGTCTGCTCAGCAAGTACTATAAGGATAAAATGTAATCTATAAGTAATAAAACTTGAAGGATAAAATGTAATCATTCATCATAAAAACCCTTTCATTACTTTGAAACGCATTTAATGCAAGATTTTCAATGAATAAGTAAATACAAAACTAATAAAAGAAAACCTCTATAAACAATCACATATTTGCTTTAAGTGAAGAAACTTGGAAATATTGAAACTTGCTTAACTATTTTAATTTTTTTCAGATATCTAATATTCTAAAGAAAAAAAGTCAATAATATATATATATATATATATATATATATATATATATATATATATATATATATATATATATATATATATATATATATTCATACATACATACATACATACATACATACATACATACATACATACATACATACATACATACATACATACATACCCACATTAGGGCCATGTGAATCTTCAAAATTTCGAAATGAATTGGAAATTTAAAAACTCTAATTTTGAAACAGTTATAAAAAACTATTAAAAATGACAAAAACATTATTGTGATAAAATGTTGAAACTTAACATTTTGACGAAAACCTGCGTAACAAACATGAATGATAATTAAATTCTTATTAAGTCAGTTTTCTTATCTAAGTAACCTTATCAAATTTTGATGGTATTTTTATCTATTGCTTTTTCATTCAATGCATTTTTTAATAAAAGTTAGTGTTCACTTTTTTCATTCAATAAAACAAAGCGAAAGAAAAAAATGTTTCTAAATAATAGAATCTTTTACGATCTAATACTTTTTTTGATTGTTAATAGAAAAAGTATTAAAACGTAATCGTAAATATTTTTATCGTTTTGTAATAATTTCACTAGTTTAATGCTTAGAATTTTTCAGGATTTTTACTAACATAAAAGTATTTTTAGGAAGCTAAAAATCATGCGCTATTTAAAGTTGTTATTTGATATTTTAATTTAAAGGGGTTACAATGCGCTAAAATAAAATTAAAAGTTGTCACAATATTCTTCCTCGCTCTCACTTTCTTCCAATTCTGATATTGTAACTGTCACTAGATCAATGTCTGTATTTCCTGACTTACTTTTTCTTTTTTCCGGATAACAATGAAAATTTGCTGACAATCATCTAAGTTTATCATTATACCATTCGTCCATAGCAGTATCAGGTCCAAATTTGTCAATCTCAGGACCTTTTTCGGTTATCCGAAGTAGAGATTCTAAACAATCTCGTCTAAGACAACTACTCCAGTCATTTTTTATGCGATTCATACATGAAAACATTCATTCTACCTTCGCATTTGTAAAAAGACAAATTAAAAATAGTTCAAAAATATCAAGAATGTTTCGGCATTCTTTGACCATTCTTTGGAAAAAGCAATTTCCCAAATTTTCAAATAATGCTCATTTTGATTGTTACTTATGATGGGAAACATGTATGCTTTTAAAATGATCCTCTCATGAAGTATATTATTCAAATCACATCCTACACCAATTAAAAATTCAGAAAAATGTTCAACAACTTCACCGATAGCTTTATCGCCAAAAGTACCGTCATTCACATTTAACGGCCAGTTATAAACGTCAAGTAAAGCTACCAAATGCTGATTTGGTGATTTTTAGAGAGATTGAAAACGGCCTTCCATACATATGGTAGTATTTGCAATAATTAGTTTGTACTGGTCTAGAACATGGCTATTAACTTCGGTATATTGAGAAAGTTAAATATTTTGATAACATTTCTTTGAATCAATTGTCTCAATATCTTTAGACAGTCTTTTATAATGGGTCATAACACTTGTATCATCAAGAAAATTGTCTAACAAATTTTCTAGAAGATACAAGTACTTTATCTCAAGATACTTTTGATACAAGTAATAAAGTTGTAAAAGGAGTTCGTCAACAGTTTTGAAGGCAGATTTTCAAACGCATCTTTTAAAGCAAGTTCAAGTCGATGGTTAAAACAGTGTACAACTTCCAGCCAAGGAGAATCTTCCTTCAGTAATGCGCCTAAATCAGCATAAGCTCCTAGATTAACGTTAGCTCCATCAAGATTTACACCCAATAGATGTTTATAAGATTTGGTAATGCCAACTCTTGTAAAAGCGTCTGTTATACATTTTTTCAGGCCAACAGCATTAGAATTCTCTGCCGTTTCAATAGATAAGAATTGTACTTTCGGACTTCCGTTTTTTAAATAAAGAATGTAAATCAATTCCTGTTCCGATACCACTGAATCTGTGCTTTCATCACAGAGAACACAGTAAAATCTACAATTTTTTAAACATTCAGTTAATTTGTTTTTAATTACGGTGCCAATTTAATCTGTAAATATTGCAGCTGCACGGTCAGTGCCATAAGAATTTCCTAAATTTGTAACCCTATTAGTCTTTTCTAATGCAATCAAATAAGGATAATCTGTGAATGAACGCTCTCGTTTTGCCAAGTAATATGCAATATTAAACTTTTTCTGTAACGAGTCGGCGTCTTTTACGGCCATTTTATGTAAACCACGCCCGATAGGAGTATTATGAATAACATGGTTAAATAATGAAACTGAACCTAATGTTGTTTGTTGATGAATTTGCGTGGCCTCTTTATGTTGCGCACTACTTAAGTGCACTGCCAGTGAGTCTTTTCTTATTGATATTGTTCCTGGTTGGATCCAGGTCATAGAAATCAATTTTGTTTGACTCATCCGTTTTTCAAATTTTTTTACATAAACTGCATCTTAATCTTATAACTTCATCTCCATTTAAATCGTATTCTAACTCGCAATTCAAAAGTTTTTCCCACTTTTTAACTGTAGATAATCTGCATCTGTGGTCCTTATTTGCATCCATTTATTGCTATTAATTTAAAGTTAGCAAGTATACTAACAAACTTTAGAGAGTTTTTTTTTTAATAACTAGTTTAGAGTCTGTATTGCCTTCCACAATTCTTCGCAAATTAAACTTATAAAAATATCATTAAATTTGTTCTTAATGAATGAGCAAAATCAGAATAAAGCCCTTGAGAATATTTATAGATTAATTGAATAGATTTATAGATTATTAATATTTATAGATTAAAAAGAACCATTAAGATTATGTATTGATCTATAGCACTGAAAATTAGTGTCCGCATTTGCCAATGGCAATCTAACTGTTGACCTAAAAGTTTTAAGGTTGACAAAATATCTCATTTCTATGTTCTATGGTAAAACCTGTGTCAAATTTTTATTGCAGACTAACAGTTTAAGGTCGCCAAAATATTAATTCTTATGGCAGTATCTAAGAGAACTATACAAGTCTCATGTCTTGTAAATAATAAAAAAAAGTTTACTAAATTACCTAAAAACTATTTTCATTCAAAAAAATGTTTTAATATGTAATGTTCTTAGATGTTTATTTTGCTTTTTTTTTTTTAATATATATTTATATATATATTTTTTAATATATTATATAATATAATCTTTTTAATATAATATCTTATATATAAAAATATTTTTTTTTTAATGTAAAATAGTTTGGCATTTGATAAAATATTTTTCTGTTAATTAAACTAATTAATTTGCATCGCATGTTGTAGAGCAATTTCAGCTTTAAATGTTTTTATATATATTAAAAGTAACATTTAATTTTCTGCATGTTTTTTTGTTAACTTTTTGTTAAGCATTTGTAAAAATTCAGTAATATTTGAGCATGTTATAAAAGTTCATTTTTGAAAGAAAACTCAAGCATGAATATCCTTTTTATCATAAATAATATTAGGAAAATGTCAGTGAAAAAGTAACAGAAATTAACTCAAAAAGATTCTTTTATTTATTACCTTTACCTTTTTTGGAAAGTTGTATTAAACAAAATTAAGAAAACACGAAAAAGAGTAAAAAAAAAGTGAAAATGATATTATCTTAAACTAATTAAAAATTAAAATAACAATTAATATCATTCTTTGAGTAATAACTTTTTATAAATTGACATGTACGAAATTATCTGTGGATTCAGTACAGTCTCGTAATTGCTTGAATCTGGCTTTAAAAAGAAACTACTTTACTCCTATATATCTACATCTATATATATAGTAAATAATATACAATCTTTTAAAATATAGGAAAATCAGAGATACTAACCCAAAAAGTTTTCTTCAAATTTGTTGAAATATCATGATTTGACCCATTTATATAATGTAGTATTTGCCGAATAAAAAGATGATCAAACGATGATCATGATCATAATGATGATGATGATAATTATGATGATCATAATGATCATAATGATGTTTATATATTTATATATATATGCAAAATATAACATGAATTTTGAATTTAAAAAAATCCTGTACCTGCTCTGGTCAAATATCCATCTCAGTCACTTACTACCTCTATTAGTTATATACACACACACACACACACACACACACACACACACACACACACACACAAATATATATATATATATATATATATATATATATATATATATATATATATATATATATATATAAATATATATATATATATATATATATATATATATATATATATATATATATATATATATATATATATATATATAAAACCAGAATAGAAAATCAAATAAATGACCAGGTATTTATCAATTTGCATTGGCTTAAAATTAGAGAAAGAATTTATTTCAAGGTTTTATTAATAATGCACAAGTCTATTATCCAAGAAGCGCTAGCATCATTGTGTAATTTGATTCACTTCTCAACATCAGAGAGAACTCTGAAATTACAAGAAACAAAATCCAACAATCGTTTTGGTGATTGGGCGGTATCCCACTATGGTCCTAGACTTTGGAATAGTCTACCAAGTATCATTCGAGATGAACAAAACATATCTATTTATAAAAAAAAACTAAAATCATATTTAATGCTGAATAGCGAACTACTCCACCAGAAAACTCTAGAATATTAAAAATTATTAAAAAATATAATTATTTATTGCACAGCTGAGCAAGTGTTTTGCCAGCTTACCCTTTATTTGGGCAAAACACAGTAGCTGTGGGTAAACCCATGTTCTGATTTATTTATATATATATGTATATATATATATATATATATATATATATATATATATATATATATATATATATATATATATATATATATATATATATATATATATATATCAGGGGTGGGCAAGTGTGGCTCTTCTTCTATTTATGTGTGGCTCCCGCTAAATTTATCAATTTCTGATTTTTGCACTACTATATTTATTTTTCAGATTTGATTTTTCCTAAATATTTTTTTAACAAATATTTACATAAAAATAAATTCAAATACTCTAGGTTTTAGTGGCAAGTCGGCGCGACGACGTTTGTATTATATAAATTAAACACATTTATAGTTGTTAAAATTATTATTCTTCTTGTCAACTTTGTAAATTAAAATCATGTAATTAAACATAAATGTATACACATTTATTTGTTTCATATACTCATATACAATGAAAAATCTAAAATTTGGCTCTTTTTAATTCAAGCTTATCCACCTAACTTACACTAACATAATTTATATATATATATATATATATATATATATATATATATATATATATATATATATATATATATATATATATATATATATATATATATATATATATATATATATATATAAATTATGTTGGTGTATTGTACAAATAGAATGCTAAATTTTCTTCATGAACAGAGCAATAATAATTTAGTAAAAACACTTATATAATTTTTGTGCTTTCCAACTGCATGTTTCACCATCAGTAGGTTCATCAGGAATATATATATATTTTTTTTTTAATTTAAAAAAATCGAGTTGAGATGAACCTATTAAAGGTGAAACATGCTGTTAAAGAGCAGAAAAATTATATAAGTGTTTTTATTAAACTATATATATATATATATATATATATATATATATATATATATATATATATATATATATATATATATATATATATATATATATATATATATATATATATATATATATATATATATATACAGGCCTTGTTTTAAATAAAAAAAGTGCTTAATGCATTTGCTTAACGCGATTTTGACGTCATAAAATTATCTTTATTTTTTTTTATAGACGTTAAGTGTTTTAACTACCGCAATGAATAAATAACCGCAAACTAGTTCAATTTAACAATTAACTCTAATATAAACTATAAACGTTTTAAATATAAATTTATTATAAAAATTTTGTAATGCTTTCAATTGTTATTTTATTATTAATTTTAGTTCAATATTATTTAGTAATATATATATATATATATATATATATATATATATATATATATATATATATATATATTATATATATATATATATTAATTATTTCTGAAATTTGTTTTTGAATAATTGTTTTTAATCTTTATTGAATAAAAAATTATAATGATTTTTTTTATTTTTAAAAATTTCTAGAGTAAACAAAAAATATTAACATTGATAAACACAAACCCATGTTAATTATTTAAACAACGATTTTGTTTTGACTAGCAAAGAAAAATTTAAGTTTTTTAAATTATTAAAAGTGTTTCAACTTGCGTTTTATAAAAATATAAAAAAGTTTTGTCTGCTTTGAGCATATTTTTGATACGTAGTTTAGAACGCGTTCGCTAGGAATTTAATTCATAAATTTTTTATGTTATTGTAAAAATATTTAACTTTTTAAACAAATCACAAAGAAACAGAGCTATAGAGAAAAATCGTTTTCAACGATTAAATCTTTTTTTTTTTTAATTTTAGGGAATTAAAAAAAAAAAATTAAATTAAATATAAAAGTCTTAATTATGCAAACTCTTTTGTTAATTATTCTTAAAACAAAAAAACAAATACTTGTACGCCAAACTTTAATTGTGCAAACTTAAAAAAATACTCAACTGAAATAATTTAAGTATATTTAATAATTTGAATCGTATCTGTTTATAATAAACATTCGTAAAAATTTGTTTATTAAAAATTAAGTTCCTTAACTTATAAACAAACTCAAAAGTATTTTCATTCTACGTATAATTACAAAACTCTTTTTTTTTTTTCGTTTGTAAGCAATTTAACTTAATAAAATAAAAAAAAGAATAAATACGAGGTAATCTTTGTTAAGAATAAATTTAATTTATTTTTTGAACTATATTTTTATTTTTAATTATATATCAACTTAATTAAAATATAGTAACATGTTTTAACATGACTTGTATTATTTATAAACCGTTGGGCAGTTGCCCTTACGGCACTATTGTTTTTGGATAATATTTTATTTTGATGAAGATCACATAACTTACATTTGATTTTAATAACGTAAGTCTTCTCTTTTTCTGTGATCATCGCATCAGCAAAATCCCAAGATTTAAAAGTTTTTAAAGTAAATCTTTTGTCCTTCAAAATACAATCCATATTCAAACTTTAAACAATTTAGAGATAATAGAAATATACAAGGTTTTTATATACTAGTTTGTTTTGTTTTATAAAGAAAAATACATATTCATTATTAAAAAATGGAGACTGTCATTAAACTAAAACGTGCCTTAGTATTTATTTAACAGAACCTGTAACGTGCGCGTGCATAATAAAACCTCTGTTATATAAATATATTCAACGTAATATTAGTGTCATCAGCGGATGTTGTAGTCTATTCATGATTTCTTTACCTTATATTATAACTTGATTTATGAAAAAAAAACTTATTGAATCGCACGCAGAAGAATTTTAACAAATTGTCTTCATTCAAATATTGCGAGTAACAGGTAATTTTTTTTTTCTGTGCCGACCCCCTCCCCCCGCATAACTTAAACTATATACTAATAAACTAATAAGAAAAGATATATACTATTAAACTAACTATAAACTATATACTATTAAACTAATAAGAAAAGCAAAGACATTTTTTTTAACATCTCGAAAAAATGTCTTAATATTTTTGTTATCATAATAACAAAAATTTTAAGACATTTTTTGAGATTTTATTTAAAAAAATGTCAATTCTTAATTACAAATTTTTCTGCAAATGTTTTTTATTATAAATTCAGTAAAAAATTCTTTAAAAATCTATATTACAAAAAACTTTTATATTCTGTATTAATAAATATGGAATATAGATTTTTTAAAAGTTTTTTACTAAAAACTTTAAAAAATTACTACTTTTTATTAAAAACATTGCAAAAAATTTGTAGTTAGGGATTGACAAACAATTTTTCATGTTGCTAAATATTTGGATAAAAAGTTTAGCGTCAAATTAATTGCTATAAAAAGGAAAGATATATCGCGATGAAAAATTACAACAATTTTTTTTATAGTAAATTTTTTTTTTTAATAAATACCTTTACATATCGTTATTTAAAAGTTAATGTGGTTTTTTGTAAAATTAATTACTTCTTTTATGTTACCGCTAATTTAAAAGTTAAAAAATGATAAAAAGTAACTTAACCAAAACAGCTCTACACGTACATAAAAAGCGCTTAAGGCGTACGTAAATCGCTCTAGGCGTAACGCTTTAAAACAAGGCCTGATATATATATATATATATATATATATATATACATATATATATATATATATATATATATATATATATATATATATATATATATATATATATATATATATATATATATATATATATATATATATATATATATATATATATATATATATACAGTGGCGGACTGGCCCACCGGCCATTTGGCCGGTGGGCCCCTTGAAATATATATAACGGTGGGCCCCTAATATATATATATATATACTATATATATTAGGTAATATATATATATATATATATATATATATATATATATATATATATATATATATATATATATATATATATATATATATATATATATATATAGTATAAATATTAGGTTATATGTATATGTATATATATATATATATATATATATATATATTTATATATATATATATATATATACATATATATATTTATATATATATATATATATATATATATATATATATATATATATATATATATATATATATATAATTATTACAATTAATTATAAAGTTAAACTATTTTTAATTTCTTGTATATACTATTCAACTCTATTAAGTGCGAAATTCTCTAAAGAAATAGTTTTACTGTAAAACTAATTTCATGTAAAACTCTCCTTTGACAATCAATAATGATCGTAAAACTTTACAATCGTTATTGATTGTCGAAGAAGAGTTTTACATATAATTGTCATAAGGGAATTGCTAAGGTTTTGCAATTGTTAATGATTTTCAGATACAAATATAATCAATGATTTTCCTAAGGGAATTGACTTAGTAACTATTATTGCTATTGGGGTGCTTGAGTTAATTAAAAAATAGTTAAATATTCATTTCAAAATTAAAAAAATAATAGTTCAACACAAAAACACACTTGATCAACCAGTTTACTGAAGCGATGTTAGTCTTCTTTTGAGGTTGTTATTTTAGTTTGTGTAAAATTTATTATCTTTTTTGAATCTAAAACTTTTAGTTAACTTCCCCGCTCGAAATAATTATTTAAAGGTGATCATTGATCATGCTAATTGGCTGAAATGATAAGATTTGAAAGGTAGAGGATTAAATAAATTTCCGGATGATCAAGTTTTCTGTAACTTTTTATAAGCATTACTGTTTATGTAACACATAAATAACACTTTTTGTGTTACTCAGCTTAAAGTACCTCAGCGTAGTTTAACTATGCTGGTTTCCAATTTAAGTTCTACTAATATGCCCTATTAGGGCAAATTAGTAAAACTTAAATCGGAAATTTTAGCAAAATCCTAAACTTTGACAATGTATAACTTAGGGTGAGATAAAATACATGAAAAGGTATTTTTAAATACAGTTACTTCTGTTTGTGTTGAAAGAAAAAAATATGTATATATCTTTTTTGCTTAAACAGAATTTTAGATTTTTATTAAGTCTATATTTGAAATTCTTTAGGATTTCGTTCTGTCGCTTTAAATTGTTAAAAAATTATAAACAAAATTTAAAAATTCATTAATTTAAACATGATTATAGATCAAGAGAGTAAGAACTGTTATAAAATGTGTAATCCAAATTGTTTCTTAAAAACATGTTCTTTTTTTCATTAATAATCGTAATGTTCTTCACCTATCAAGTTAAAGTACTAAAAAAAAGGACAAGTTGGTAGTTGCTGCTCTTTTCCTTCTATTTCCTTCAAGGAATACAATAGAAAATTCATCTATAATGATTTTTCTAATGTTTAAATGCAATAGTTTAAATAATTCCAGCAGTAAGCAAAGTCATAATATAAAAGAAGAATACAAGAATTTCACAGATCTGGAAATTATAGCTATAGTTAAGATTCTAAAATATACCGGAATTAGTGCCGTGGTTAAAGAGTCATTGCCCCCCTTTCTTTACCAAAAATCTGTCATTAGTGGCCTGTCTTTATTTGAGTTTTAATATGTTTGATTTGCAATTTTTGCCGTTCACACAAATTTGATCGAACAAAATTTATTTGGGGAGATCTAAATATCATGTTTTCTAATTTTTCTTTCTTTATTTTTTCTTTATTTCTTTATCTAATTTTTCTTTCTTTATTTTTGCTTTATTTTTTAAATGTTAAAATCTTAACTCAGGTCACTATCATCATGTCAAAATCTGGAGCACAAAAGCGCAAAGAAAAACTACAGACAGAGATAGAAGTTTTTGCAAAAAAGTGCAAGTTAATCACATCATTTTTGTCAGTACAACCACAATGTCAAGGCAATATTGAGTCGAATCTACAAATTACATCAGAGATAATTAAAGCACAAGGTGGTAAAGATCTTGAGTCAAATTTACAGAGTAGATCAAGTATTATACAAGCAAATGGTAGTCAAGATATTGAGTCGAATTTGAAGAGTACATCAGCAATAATACTAGCGCGAGGTGGTGGAGATATTGAATCACATTCGCAGAGTACATCTGCAATAATACAAGCACTAGGTAGTTGAGATCTTGAGTCAAATTTACAGAATACTTCAACAATAATACCAGCACGAGGTGGTGGAGATATTGAGTCGAATTCACAGAGTACATCAGCAATAATACAAGCACTAGGTAGTCGAGATCTTGAGTCAAATTTACAGAGTACATCAGGAGTTATACAAGCAAAAGGTAGTCAAGATATTGAGTCGATTTTGAAGAGTACATCAGCAATAATACAAGCTCCAGGTGGTGGAGATATTGAGTCGAATTCGCAGAGTACATCAGCATTTGAATATCCACCACGTTTGCAGTTAAAATGTTTTTTTAGCAAACATCCAGTTCAACCACATGAACATTTGCCGTTTGTTAACGAGATCTACCATAGACAAATGGACTTGAAGGATAGCATACCGAGAAATTGGTTGTCATTTAGCCAAAATTCTCAGTCTCTATATTGCTCATTTTGTGTTGCATTTAAATCACCACAGTCTAACACCGTTTCATCATTTGTGTCTGGCTTCAAAGATTTTAGACGAATTAGCCAACGGGTTGCAGAACACGAATCAAGCAGCATTCACCGCAGGCATGTTCTTGATTACATTCGTATAATGAATAATCAAGACTTTGACAGATTTTATAGTACAGCAATAAAGAAATATAATGATGAAGTACTGATATGGAAACAAATACTTTCTCAAGTTATTGATATCATTAAACATTTATGTAAGCAAACATTGCCATTTCAAGGTCATAGGAATGAAGGTGCTTATTCGTTGGACAATGATGAAGAAAATCATGGAAATTTTTTGGCTTTGGTACAGCTCTTGGCCAAATATGACCCACTTTTAGCTTCTCATCTCTCCATGTGTCAAGAGAAATCAACCAAAAGAATAGAAAAACTAATGCGTCAAGGTAAAGCCGGCAGTGAAGGTTGTGGTGCTCTGGTTACGTTTTTAAGTAAGACTACTATATTAAAGCTTCTCAATATTATGAAAAATATGATGCAGGAACAGATTGCAATGGAAGTATCCAAAGCAAAAGTGTACTCAGTACAAGTTGATTCTCACAAGATATATCTGCAATTGACCAATTCAGCATTGTGGTTCGCTATGTTTTAAATGCTACTGTGCATGAACGGCTGCTTTCTATTGTACCAAGCAATGACGGTACTGGCCAAGGCTTGTTCGATCTCTTAAATTTGACGCTACTGCGACTTGGCTTTAACTTGAAATACTGAAATCGGACAGCACTGATGGTGCTTCAAGTTATCATGGCCAGTACAATGGACTGCAACAAAAGATTACAGAAGCTGCAGACCACCATGTACATATTTGGTGTTATGCTCATGTTCTCAACTTAGTTGTGAAGGAGGCAACCAGTTGCTACATTCAGGCAGTTTCATTTTTTACCCTTTTGCAAAATGTTTCAACATTCATAAAAGTGTCATATAAGCGAATGGCAACATAGATTAAACTTGTTGAAACACAAATTGGAATGGATAAGATGAAAAGATTGAAATTGATTGGTGAAACAAGGTTGTCGGGTAAATCAAATGCTGCAACAGCGATATTTGGAACATTTGCTGAGCCATCTTCAACAGTGTTTGTCAATTTAATTTTATGTCTGTCATGTATAAGCGAATCAGAAAATTTTGATACAAAGACACGTCATGAAGCTAAGACATCGCTCATGCCATTCCTGAAATTTGACACCATTTTGACTGGCTTTACCTACCCGCAAGTTTTTGAAAAAGTAGGACCACTTTCAATGTACCTGCAAACTCGTGGATTAAATGTGTTGGTTGCATTCAAGATGGTGGAGAAGGCCGTAATTGAATTGAAAAGTCAATCAAGACTTTTTGATGGTGTTCATAATAACGCTTTTCAATTTGTACGGATGGCAAATGCAAGCATCATTCAGTGAACTGAAACCATATTAGAGGTAAAGATAGAACTACCAGCTAAACGGAAGCGGAAGACACCAACGATGTTAGATGAACATACAGTAGATGAACATACAGAACGTGACGAATCTAAAGCTTTGGAACACTACAAAATTCACACTTACAATGTGGTGATGGATCAGGTAGTCCAAAGTCTTGAGTCACGTTTCACTTCACATTGACAATTTTATATGGACATGGAATGTTTTGATACATCAAACTTTGGTTATCTTGCCATTTCAGGAATTCCTGAAAACAGTTTACACAGCATTATCAACTTTTTACCAGATGCCGACGTTGATAAAATAAAGGCCGAATTGTTATCATATGTCACTAACTATGAGATTTTGAAATTGTCCTTGCCCTTAACAACAACTTTGAGAGAGAATGCATATCAAAAGGATGACATAGAAGAATCGCTCTGTTATCAGCATACAAATGGAGCATGCGGATCATGTCCATCTTGTGTGTTACAAATTCTTGCTGCATATAGACTCAACGACAAAACCTATGACAATTTGTATCATATTTATAAAATAATATGTACTATTTCTGTAACACAAGCCGAATGTGAAAGATCGTTTCCTAAGTTAAATTTATAAAGACAAGATTGCGTAATTCTATGTCAAATGACCACTTAGAGTCGTATATGTTGATGTCTGTAGAAAAAAATCTACTTGATAGTCTTGAGTATGATACGATCATTCAAAGATATGCATCTTCGTCCTCTGAATTGAGCAAACTGTTTAAAGAATAGTTATTGCTATACTTTGCACTGTGCCAATTGCACATCACTTCTACTTTTTTAATTCAATATAATTTTGTTAATCTGTGATTTAATTGCTCCTCTTAAGACTTATTTTTAGAGAGTTGTGGACCGGACAGTCTTTGCGATATATGTATGGCCGGGAGGGCCCTTTAATTATTTTCATGGCCGGTAATATATATACAGCTAGTCCGCCACTGTATATATATATATATATATATATATATATATATATATATATATATATATATATATATATATATATATATAATTTATATATTATATTTTATTTATATATATATATATAATAAATATATATATATATATATATATATATATATATATATATATATATATATATATATATATATATATAATTTATATATATATATAATTTATATATTATATTTTATTTATATATATATAATAAATATATATATATATATATATATATATTATATATGTAAATATATATTTGTGTGTGTGTGTGTATAACTAATAGAGGTAGTAAATGACTGAGGTGGGTATTTAACCAGAGCCGGGACAGACAGGATTTTTTTAATTCAAAACTCATGTTATATTTTGTATATATATGCATATATAAACATCATTATGATCAATATGATCATCATAATTATCATCACCATCATAATCATTATGATCATGATCATCATCTGATCATCTTCTTATTCGGCAAATACTACATTATATAAATGGGTAAATCATTATATTTCAACCAGTTTGAAGAAAACTTTGTGGGACACCATTTCTGATTTTCCTACATTTTACATATTGTTATGTGCGTTATGTAGATAGGTTAAATTTGAAATTTCATATACTACGATTCAAAAATTACAGCCCTAAGAACATGACACAGTGGCCCCCCTCGATTTACAAATGGTCGTAACCACTTTAAAGCTGTATAATTTTTTTCTCACTTTTAAGAACTGTCTCATTTTTTGTAGAAATATTTTCTGGATAGTTCTCGTTTCAAAAGGTGGTTTTTATTAACTTGTGTTGAATTACAAGTAAATTATGACCTCCTCAACTTTAAAAAAAATCCTAAAATTGCTAAAGTATGGCAAAATGAAACAAACTGAACCATTATTTTATCTATCCACAAGTCTTTACAGGTAAGTTTTCTGATTAGCTATTACTGTCTGCAAAAAATAGGCGAAATATAGGCAGCTTGTTGCAGTTTGTCCGATTTTCAAGCATTTTGGGATGCTTGTAAATTTTTTTAACATTTAGTTTTGATCTAAGATTAACAGCATATTAGACCATTAGATCCCAACTCTCTAAAAATGCAAACATTATAAACTTGTGAAATCTACACTGAAAATGCCAGCATTTTTAAATGACCATATTTTTCAATTATCAGAAGTTGAATGTGTCACTAAAAACCAGTGCAACTCTAATCTGCCAACTGGTTTACGTAAAAGGTGCAACTAATTATAAGCCATTTCTTTATAAAAAGAAAATATGTTAGTTGCCCTCTCCTTTATCTGGTTTTTATTGTAGATAAGGGCACAAATAAAGGGGGAAGTAGCCATTTAGAGACCTTCTATGGTTCAAATGAAGGTCTCTAAATTAATTTAGATATTTAGATACTTAATATCTAAATATCTAAATTAATTTCAAAATGAAATTTCTCTAAATGAAACCAATATTTCTTTAAATTTTTAAAAAAAATGAAACCATTATTTCTTTAAATTCTATTTTATTATAGGTATTCAGTAGTCTGTATGAGGTCTGGACCTTCCCCTCCACCCTCCCTTACCTTATAATATGTAAAATGTAGGAAAATTGGAGATGGTAAACCACAGGCAATTGGTTGAAATATAATGATTTGACCCAAATACTAAAGTTTATATAAATATAAAATGATGCTTTATTGCATCTAAATAAATAGCAAGCATATGTGTTTATACCCATACTATTTATGCATAAAGCCCATCTCTTAAGCTTTTATTTCTTCTGGAATAAAAGTTTATAAGCTTTTATTCCTTTAATTATAAGTCAAGTCTGATTCTACTCCATATTTTTAGCCATTTTGAGTAGTTACTAAATATTAATCATTTTTTCATCTTTTTTACAAGGACATCTCTTTTAAAAACAAATGTCCTTTTATAATTCCAAGAACCCAATGTAGAAAGGTCCTGTCTGATGTTAAGGTCTGTTATACTAAATCTTCTATCTTATCTCAGATGTTAGGCTCTAGAGACCTTTGGTTAGTCTTCAATAGTCTGATCTTTTTACTTCTCTCCAAAATGATCCAGAGTTATTTGTAAAGAAATCTTGCTCTAAGTTGACTCTTGAATCTGATGGCCATACTCTTCCTGCCAGTTGAACAAATTAACCTATTGTTTAACATTCAAATCACTTTGGCTTCCAATTCTAATATTAATTTTTAATGAAACACTTCGTCACTTATTGCTCCAGACAAGATTTCCATCATAGTCTTAAAAATGTTTTCTCCAGAAAACTTGGTGGTTCAAATTTTTAAAAACTCTAGAAAACACTTTGACCTCTCTAACTATCCTACAATTAGTCTTCACTCTGCTTTGAGATTATAAAATTATTTCTTTCTAACTACAGTATTAAAGTTATTCTTGAAGGCCTACGCTCTTCTTTATTTCAAGTAATCTTTAGGATACCACTAGGCTCTATCTTTGCTCGTGTATTATTTCTTATCTACAATATCAATCTTTTCAAATTTTATCAATGATAATTTTACATCTAAAGTGGCTCTATTTGCTGACAACTCAACTTTATACTCGTGTCTTGACAAAAAAATCTTCACTTTTAATTTCCTAGAACAAGCAGCCATTTTTTAATCTGATGTAACAGCCTAAGGCTTGCAGTGGCTTATGGATCTAAATTCTGTACTTATAATTCACAATTTTTGTTAGACCACAAAACTCATTTTTTTACTGCAAAAAAATAATGCAATAATGTTGGAAATCCTATATTAATGAATATCAACCCACTTACTCCAAGACAAAGTCTAAAAGCACATTGTAAATGTAATTAGACTTCCTTTATCTGCCAAGCTTGAACCACTCTCCTATTGTTGTAAGGTTGCATTTCTTTCATTTTTTTTCAAAACTCATTCTTGCTTTGCTTTTTATTCAACAAGTTGCATCCTTTTACTGTATCTGTCCTTTCATGCTATAAAAACCTTTACTAATTCAGTTTTTTTTTCGAACATCAAAAGAACCTCATAACTCTTACCCATCTTCATGTTTTTTTATTTTTATACAACCTACAACTTTTTAAGTCTTCAGTTAACCATTTCCTACTATTTTAACTTATTCTTTATTTTAATTCTTCATTTTAAACTTATTATTCTTTATAAAATAAATTCTTAATTTTAACTTAACGTGATTACTTGCAATCTTGTTAGAAGTAAATTAGAGTTTTAAAATATATAAATATATGCCAGTATTTAATAAATAGTAAATGTAAGCATAAAGTTGTAGTATATAAAGTTTTATAAATATTTTTTCTAGCCTTGGCAATCAACCCCTGCTAAGCCAAGAACAGGGTCAGGGCCCCACTCACTTACTACATAGAGATTGCCCGCAATGTTTGTTCCTAATCTGTTGACATAAAAAAATGAAACAAGACCAAAATAAAATGAATATAAAAATTGCCAGCTAATCCAAAATACTTAGTTGATGTAGTAGCTTTCCTTATATGTTTTACCTATTTAGGTCATTTGAAGAATTTACTCATCTCACATCTTTTACCTATTTAAGTCAGTCCATGTATGTACACTCCTTGTATGTTTTACCTATTCATGTCAATCAATGTATTTTCACAAAGCTTCCTCCCCCTCCTCCTCCATAGTCCTTGAATAAATCAGTTAGAAAAACAAAAATGAAAAAAAAAACTTATATGGATCTTTACATGGATTGAGAACAATTAGGGTATCCTATCAGCTTTTCACAGTCTAACAAAAGCAGAACAAATAGTGAAAAAACTTTATTTATTTTTGCATGTGAACTTTTACATGCAATTATTGTTGCATATGAAGGTTTTAACCAATACACTTTTGGATGATAAAGATCAGTTCAAAGTGATTACAAACTTATAGAGTATATCCTACATATGCTACTGTCAGAAGCAATACTTAGCCTACAAAGACTTTTACTAAGACTTCAAAAATATCTGGCTGTGATCAAATATGTTTTTGATGAAATTCTAAACAAGGATTACAATGTCATGCAGAAAGATTGCAAAGCAAAGGTTTGCCTACATCTACAGAAATTCTGCAAAATGACTCTAAACTTTATCATGTGCTCTCTAAAATAACAAACCACTTAACTCATGGTGGGTTCTAAAACTGAAAGATATTTTGATGAAAATTGTCATACCAAATTAAAACCAAAAATAAAACAAAGGCTAGCATTTTTTTAAATAGAAGTGTGAAAATTGTTTAAGTTTATATATTTTTTTTACAATTATAATGATAAAGCAAAATGAACCAAAAATATCGTTAAAATTTCTTATTGTTCTATAAATGCTTATTTTTATTTTATATTTATAATATAAACATATAAAAAAATGAAAATATTATATTTCTAAGTAATTCATTTTAATTGAAAGCAATTTTAAGAAGTTTCCAAAGTTATTTGAATAATTATGATATCAAACTCATTCATTCAAAGTTTGATTTTTTTTCTCTTTTGTTCTACCTTTATATGCAAAAAGCAAGTAACAAAATAAAAATGCATAAATCTTTTAAACGGATCCTAAAGTTCCAAGTCAAATTGTGTTCATAATAAAGAGAATGTTTAATAAAAATGTTTGGGCTGAATTTTTTTGGGAAAAAGAAAATAATAAATGTATACCAAGTAAAACTAACTTTATAGTTTTACTCGAAGCTCGCCGGTTCTATGATAGCGTGTGTTTTTAAGTCTTCAAAATAATACGCCACAATCTACAGACTTTATAATTTAATTAAGCGCGTTTAACTCCAGAGAGTTTCAGTATTAAAAATGAAGACATTGTAGGACTATTTTTAATTATTTTGAAAAGTCAATATTATTATTTTTTTTTATTTGTTATTTAAAATAAGCGTTTTTTATCAAACCTAGGTTTGATAAAAACAAAGGTTTGGTTTCAAACAAAGCATTTGGTTTCCAACAAAGCATTTTTCATCAAAGCGTTTTTCATCAACCCTAACTCTGACTTTCCTATAAACTTTATAGGAAGCTAAACAAAAGAATGTTTTTTTTGTTGAGCACAGAATCAAATAAAATTAAGATTTTTATGATGATGATTATGACACTCTTAAATATATAATAAATATATAAAAAAATATTTATATAATAAATATATAAAAAAATATTTATATAATAAATATATAAAAAAATATTTATATAATAAATTTATAAAAAAAACGTTGATCACTTTATTATATATTCTCTTTTTTTCTTTTTATGTAAACAATGTAAACTTTTTTTCTAGTTTATCTAACCCATTTATTATGACATTTTTGTTCTTCTATCAAAATGACATTTTACAAATTTATAAATTTTTAATTAATAAATAATTTTGGTAAACAACATCATTTAATAAAGATATTTGTCGAATTCTTTAGCTCAAAAATATTTATAGTATTTACACTAAACAAATTGGCAGACAGCTTTTTATTAATTAAAGCAATAATTTATGTTTTATAACAATATTTCAAGACAGAAGGCAATTAAAGCTGTCAATGTGTTGCCGAACGCACTTTAAAAAACATATTTAATATTTCCCAGTTTATGTCATATTTGACGAATATTTTTCAATAAACCTTGTCTTTTAACATTACAAATCAAAAAACTACCAAAATTGACATAAAAAAGTTTTCCTTTAAATGATTTTAATTTAAAATTGAGTCAGTATTTTTTTGAAATTTTTAGCAATAATTGATCAGTTTTAAATATAAAATAAAATAAGCAATACATGTTTTGCAGAATAAATAAGCAATACATGTTTTACAGAATAAATAAGCAATACATGTTTTACAGAATAAATTTCATTAAATATATTCTCACATGCTAAAGTAAGAATTTTGAAAATATTTGTACCCGATAAAAAGTTTAGCGAATAAAGGCTGTTAATTAAACTTTGTAAGGTTAAATAATACAAAAGTATTTTTTTATCAGAATCTTAATAAAGATAATAATCATTTAACAACAATAATAACATAAAACTAGTTTATAGCAATAGACAAGCTTACCTATATGTATTATACAAGACAAGCTTATAATATCTGAAATATTTTTTTCATATTTTTAATGGTAACTTCGCAAAATTAAGAAAATAAAATAAAATCTAAAAGAAAATCTAAAGTAATTTAAATGAAAAAAAAAAATTTATATAATAATAATAAACTAAAAATATTCTTTAGTAATCTAAAAAAAAAAAAAGCTCTTATTAGAAGAAAACAATTTTTGGATTTCTTATTAAAATTCTACAATGGCGTTATATACTAAAATTCTTTGGAATTAAATGCTCTTGAATAAATTATAAAGTCTGTAAATTGTGGTATTTATTTTAAAGACTTCTAAACACATGCTAACAAGGAGACAACAAGCTTTGAGTAAAACTACAGAGTTTGTTTTTCTTGATGTACGTCTAATATTTTGTTTTACTCAAAAAAAACTCAGCCCAAATATTATTTTTGACCATTCTCTTTAATATTAACACAACTAATCTCTGCACTTTGGGATTCTTTTAAAAATTATATTTTAATGTAACAATAATAGTTTTTATAACTCTTCTCATAACCACTCTGAAAAATAAAAAAATAAACTTTTTTTTTAATTTTTTATATTTATCAAGAATAAAAGGTATACTTAAGGCCTGCAAAAAATATATAGCATGCAGTTTAAAAAAATATATAATTTTTTTTACTTTTGCGCAACTCATAAATAGCTTTTGTAAACCAGTTTACACAAGCATGGAGGTAGTTGTGAGCGTGAGCTATTTTTGTATTTGTATATATATCTACATATATATATATATATATATATATATATATATATATATATATATATATATATATATATATACATATATATATATATATATATATATATATATATACATATATATATATATATATATATATATATATATATATATATATATATATATATATATATATATGTATATATATGTATATATATGTATATATATGTATATATATATATATATATATATATATATATATATATATATATATATATATATATATATATATATATATATATATATATATATATATATATATATATAGTTGTTTATTATTGTATCTGGTTGAGATACAAATCCTCTTGTTTACTTGAGAGTGATCAATATAATGTGAAAATAATTTTTACAAAATAGATCAATATATATATATATATATAAATAAAGTGTAATTAAATAGAAAAATACAACTTTATAATGGAACTAAAAGTTTCATGCCTATCAGCAATCTCCAGCCATATATATTATACAAATCAAGAAAAAACCGTTAAAAAAAAAAAAAAAAAAAAAAAAAAAAAATACAAAATACAAAATACAAAAAAAGCAGTAGAATGAGTTCCGACGTCAAAACAAAACGAATAAAAAACGAATAAAAGAAGCATAGTTGTAAAACTGCTAATCACCAGTGTCAAATTGGGCAAGAAGAAATTTGTTTTTATGCCGGCACTTAGATAATATTTCACTCTTTTTATTTAACAAATTTGGGTGTTTAAAAAATAAAATTTTGTACTTTTCGTTTAAGCATAAGTTACATCGTTTTGTTACAGGGTTATAGGCATCGCACTGTTTAATTATTTTCCACCTAACAACCAGGTTTAAGTTTTCATCTTTTAATCTCCAAACCTCCTTTGATAATTCAGTGTCATTTTTGTATTTGGGAATTTTAAAAGATTTAATGTGATTAGCATATCTAATTTTAAAAGATGTTTCGCTTATGCCAATGTAAAATTTATTGATAGGAGATTGAACGAGATTGTTTGAGCATACATTAGCTTGATATACTATATTTTTTGTTAAGCATTGGTTTGATAAAGGGCAGGTGTTTTTATCTATGCAATTGCAATTATTTTTAGCTGATTCTTTCTTGTTGTTTATGACATGGCGATTGTGGGCGTTTAAAACGGATTTCATATTAGGCATACAGCTATAACTTACTTTTAATGTGTTTCTGTTAAAAATTTTGTGCAACTTGTGATTTTTAGGGAAGTGCTTATCAATTAATGTTAAAAATATTTTTCCTATATTCGTGCTGACGTTTTTGCTAAAAGGCGGGTTGAACCAAATGATGTTACGTTTACGGTTCTTAGTGTGAGATAATATTAATTTAGGTTGGTAAGAAAGATTGTAATTAAAACCGGACTTTTTTAATGCTTCATTATACATTGGAGTGGATTTTTGAAAGATTTCCTCGCTTGACGAATTTGCTGATAATCTTAATTCAATAGAATGTGGGAGTTGCTTTAAAATACTGGATGGGTGGTTTGATTCAGCATGAATGTAATTTAAAGAGTTTCCGGGTTTAGAGTAAGGTTGGTAGGTGTGGTTGTTGAGGTTTAATGTAATGTCCAGATAATTTACGATTTTTATGTTGCACTGTGTTGATATCAGAAGATCGTTCGATTTAAATATTTTAACAACATGTTTTTTAATTTTTTCCATATGGGGACCACTGATGTTTTTAAAAATCGCCAAACCATCATCACGGTATAACTCGAAATCATTCTTATTGTAAAACTGTGTAATCTGAAATAAAAGAAAAATCCCCACAAGTTCACACACTTCGGCGCCATCAAATGCTTCCATCGAAACATCGAATAATCCGCTTGACTTCTTAATCCAAACTTGATTGCTATCAAACAACAGTGACTTTCTGGCGTGGTAAATAATCGATTTTTGCTCAGGATCTATAATCAGACGCTGCTCAGCAAAACTAATAGCATTTTTAAGTAGTTTTTCACTTATTGAGGGATAAAAATCAACGATATCAAAAATGAGAAACTTATAAAGGTTTGGATCACTGATCGACTTGAACCAGCATATTACATCTTGTGTTTTTTTCCACTGATTGAGATGGAGTCTTTTTACAAGTTCAGAATTTATGTTTGAAAGAATAACTTTACTAATTCTGCCAATTTCATTTTTGGCAGGGTTTATTAATCGAACTGTTGTATATATATATGTATATATAATGTAACTGTTGTATATATATATATATATGTAGATATATGTAGTTGTGAGCGTGAGCTATTGTTGTATTTATTTATATATGTACATATATATATATATATATATATATATATATATGTACATATATATATATATATATATATATATATATATATATATATATATATATATATATATATATATATATATATATATATATATATATATATATATATATGTATATATATATATGTATATATATATATATATATATATATATATATATATATATATATATATATATATATATATATATATATTATACTTGCAACTGTTTATTAAAGGTTCATTCAATTAAACAAGCATAAAATCAGAGTTGTTAACGAGGCTAAAAGTGCCACGCATTACAAGGCCAAGGTTAAAAATTACAAGGACAAGGACAAGAGTTTAAGATCAAGGCCAAGAATAAGAGTTTCAAGGCCAAGACCTACACCAATATTTTCCAGACTAAAGACTTCAACTTTTTTCCTTATGTTAAGGTCAATTATTAACACAACTATAAGTAGCAAGTGCTGTGACAATAAAACCATATTTTGTAAAAATAGACCCAGGTTATAGGCAGAATTCAACGAAATCAATGAGAAAAATTGTGTTTTTTATTAAGGCCAGTACAATTAAGGCCAAGACCTCAATTTTTGGCATTAAGACAAGGTCGAGGCCAAGGACTAACAATTCTGCACAAAATCACAAAAAATAGAAAAAAAATTATTTAAAAACAAAATAAAAGCAATACTAAAACAATAAAAAAATAAAAAACAAAATATATAAAGAGAGATGTTAAAATAAAATTATATAAAATTTGTTTTTGTTTTAGGTCTATCTTTGCACAGATGAAAATACAGGCAAAAAACTAGCTGTAAAATGTATTGAGATCGGAAACGTTGATAATAATGACAAAGCAAAAAAGGAAGTTGAAAAGTTTAGACATGAAATTTCACTTTTTAAAAAATTAAATCATGAACGAGTTGTGGAATACTATACTTCTTCTTGTACTAGCACAACAATCTCTATTGTAATGGAATTCATGGAAGGGGTTAAAAAATTTTATTTATTTAGTTTGTCAATAAACTATTTAACCTAATTGTTTTTTTGATTCTAGTTTATTTATGAACTGTTTATGCTATATTGTTTTTAGTTTAATTATAACAAGTATCAAATTAAAACCAATTATTATTTTATTTACCACCAATCAGCTTTTTTATTTTATTTACCACCAATCAGCTTTTTTATTTTATTTACCACCAATCAGCTTTTTTATTTTATTTACCACCAATCAGCTTTTTTATTTTATTTACCACCAATCAGCTTTTTTATTTTATTTACCACCAATCAGCTTTTTTATTTTATTTACCACCAATCAGCTTTTTTATTTTATTTACCACCAATCAGCTTTTTTATTTTATTTACCACCAATCAGCTTTTTTATTTTATTTACCACCAATCAGCTTTTTTATTTTAGGAAAGTTTAAGTACAAAATATAAATGATCTACAGGTTTAAAAAATAAAAAAAATGTCCTTTAAATCAGAGCAATAAAGTAATTCCTGGAACAGTAAATGGCTCTTCTTCAGAAACATTAACTAGGGGAAATTACAAGAAATTGTTTAATAAATATTTTGTAATATTTACAACTTCTTCCTTGATAACAAGTAAAATATAAAGAAAGATGGTAAAGATAACAACCATCTTAAAACCGTCTATTGTGCCTTTTAATTTCAAAAACATACTTAGTAGTACTGGTTGTATTAAGGAATAATATTCAATAAGGTTGAGTTCAGATTGGTTATATTGCGGTCGGCATTGGTTGTTAGCAAAACAATTATTTAATGAAACTTTAACAAAATAGCGCCTCAAAAGATATTTTAGAAGTGTTATAAAATGTCAGCATGCAGATATTGTTTAGATAAATGCAAAATTGTAACCTTCAGCAAAAAAAAAAAGGTTAGACAAAAAGCTAAGATAAGAAAGGAATAATAAAGAAGCATAATCTTCTTTCAGGTACAAGTTATTTAATTTTTTCTAAAACTGTATTAAAGTTTGATTCGGTTTAAAAACAAATCTTGATTTTGTTTTGTACTAAAAACATTTTGTCAACAAACTGTTTTTAAATTTTCATAACAAACTGTTATGAAGCAATTAACAAATTAAAACATGTTTTTTTAATATTAAGTTTTGAATTTTTAGACATAGTAAATCAAGTGAAGCTGCAGTAGCTCATCACAGAATTATGAATGATATTAGCAGTATTACTAAAATCAATAAAAGTAATGCTTTACATAAAAATATGATAACAAAGCCATAGAAAAGTTTTGTTTTCATTCTGATTGAGAAAGATGTTTGTCAGAAATATTAAAATATTATTTAAATATTATGAAATATTATGTATTGGTCGTAATTTTAAAAATAGTAAGTTCTATTTTATGAATGCATATCAATATGTTCAATTATATTCTAAATTTAACGAGGTTGTAAAGTAAATACTGACAGAGCCTAATCCATTTTGGCTAAAAGTAAAAAATTGGCAAAGAATGTGGAAACCTAGGTTTAATTATTGAATTTATAGTTGGTGTGTATTTTCCTTGCTAGTTTCAAATAATAGTAAAACATTCCTGATTAGATGGACCTCTGTATATTTTATTCTAATTGAAACAACTAAGATATCAATAAAAAAGAGGTTGTTGTAATAGTAATAAGAACTGTAAAGAGATCTGCATGGTTTGTATTTAGTGAATGCATTATTCTCTTCTGTGTTCCAAATACGAAGAAAAATGAATGTTAGAAGTATTAGAGAATAGAAAGAAAGGATATGATAATACTCAGTTCAGAGAGTTTAAGTAAGAATTCTTAAAACCCCAGGCATAAATACTGAAGCTGATAAATTGACCAATCTAATTGAGTGGAAAGATTCAATATATGAACCACTTCTTGCCACAAGCCTCACAACCCATGAAGTCAGAAAATATTTTCACAAGCCTACTATTGTTCCAGATTGGCCATGCCATTCCCAATCCTTCAAACTTTGAGTTGAGCAGGTTTCATTTTTATACAATTAAAAGAATATAATAACTTATTAAAAAATTGTTAATGACTAAATTATTTTTAATATTTAATTTAGGTTACAGAGGCTTGTGCAAAAACATATTTTCAAGAGTTTATTTTTATGACTTTTTGAACCAAATATTCAATTTTCTTAAAACATAATAAAAAAATTTATTTTTTAATTTATAGTTTCGCCCTGTTAGTTAGTCATATTTTAGTCATTTTTCTGTTCAAAATAACTTTGACTCGCCAAGAAAGACATAATTTAAAAAATTTTTTTTTTTTGCAGATTTAGAATCTCCATAAAATTCTTTACCAAAAGTAAAAGTCTTTTTGAAATTTTTAAAAAAAAAAAAAGTTAGACACCCTGAGGATGGCGTGAAGGTATAAAATTTTATTTAATTTAACTTGGGTATTACACTTTTTTAAAGAATTTGACATATTTACTAAAGTGAGGTGTCAGAAAATAAGTTAAATAATGCAAGATGGAATTCCCAAGCAAAACTAGAACTTTTGGCCTTTATTCTACTACCAGGGAGAAGAAGCTCACTACTCGATATTTGCAGATTAAGCTTTTACAAATGGGCAGACCATTGGTTTATTGACCAAATGCACAATGCAGATGATTATTAGAAGCTATGTAGGATTTTGCACAAAAAAGCGTTAAACTCAGTAAAAAATTTTGGAATCAGGAACCATTGAAACTGATTCTTCAAGATCTTTTTGGCATCAGTATAAAAAGAACCTCCAAAATAAAATTACTTTGTCTAACAAAGCATAAGATATGTATATTAGGCTTTATTTACAGTAATTAAGCTTAATACTTACAGTAATTAAGCTTGTAATTTAAATTGTTATGATGTATCAATAAACTGCTAAATGCCTAAAAACTGCATAATAACTCTACAATTAAAAAAATTAGAATTAAAAAATGATCATCATACAATTGTTTGAAATTTTATCTATATGTAGCATATTTGGTAAGTTCAATTTTTTGGTTTGCATGTATATTATATATATATATATATATATATATATATATATATATATATATATATATATATATATATATATATATATATATATATATATATATATATATATATATATATATATATATATATATATATATATATATATATATATATATATATATATATATATGCATATCTAAGCAATATTTTTAAATAGAATCTTTTTATATTCTTTTCCAGGGATCTCTTTATGATAAAATATCAAAAGAAGGAGCTCTAGATGAGAGGACTGCATCAGAAAAATCTTATCAAATTCTTGATGGTTTGATGTACTTACACAGTAAAAATATAATACACAGGGATATTAAAGGCTAGCTCTTTAATCTTTTGATTTTATTTTTGCCTATTATTTGATCCAATATTTATAAATTATTTATATCTTTATAACATTTTAATCAATTTTAGTATTTTAATATAGCATTCAATTAAGTCATTTCTTATCAAAATTTAATATATATAATTTTAGTGTTCAAAAAAAAAAAAAAAAATCATGAAAATAAGATTAAAATAAAAATATAATTGAAAATACAATTAAATAATGTATAAAATTTTCTATTAATAAACAATTTCAGTATCAGTGCTAATTACACTATATTATAAAATTTTATTATTGAAATTACGTACTATTAAAATTGATTGATTTAACCTATTTGTACAAGCTGATCTACTAGTCTTATTGAACAAGCTGAACAAACTAATCCACTACTATAATTGAACACTAGTTTACTGTAATTTGCTGTTTGTATCTCCAAGAAAAGATAAAACCAAGAAAAAAACCATTCTCCAAGAAAATTGTAGCATAACATTTAAAAAGAATTCCATGCAGCTACATCTATATTATTCATGGTAGCAAAGTCATCAGAAAGCAAAGGGTAACATTTAAAACCCCATAAAGTTTTAAAAATTGTTTGAACAGAACCATTTTGATATGCAGTGGCAGAAAAATGATTTTGTTTGATGATTAAAGAAAAGTTACTAGCATTGTTTATACCAAGTTTTAGCATTGTTTTATATTTCTTAAAGATTTACAAATATAGTGTTCTGAATATGCTGGACTCTTCCAGAGACATAAACTAAAATAGTACCTATTGTATTCTTTCTGAACCCACTAAGCAAATCGACTACTTTTAGAACACCATAAATACACCACAAGTGATTAGTGGAAGTAATGCAATTATAAGTCTGTTCCAGATTTGCATAGGTTTCTTTTATTGATACAGGTACACATTTGGTAAGTATATTAAGGTAATAATAATAATGAGTTGCTTAGTCATAAAAACAGAGACAAAAGCAAAACCCATGCATTGATCCAAGACAATCCAGCATTTAACATCCTAAACTGGAAACGTCAAATAGATGAAGAAGATGTGTGAGACTGGTCAACAGATAGAACCTTAATACCCCTTAAGTCTTTGCCTAGGAGGCCTTCTGCAAAACAGTAGCCAGAAGGTTTTAACATCTACCCAAGATGAGTGTTTTTATCAAGACACCATCTCTAGCCTTTACTCAACCAAGAGCCCTAAGGCAGGGGGTGTTTTAAGTCGGAGTTGGCTTTTCCTAGCTTTAGTTTAAAAAAGTGTATCCTACAAGGCAGCAGGATATGAAGCAGGTTGTATTGGGTTACATGTTACCTGTAGCAGTATAAGCTAAACTGATATCATTCAGGGTTAAACTGTGTAATGAGATAAAAGACTAAGTTGCTTGTAAAAACTGGTTAAATCTCTTTTTGAGGAGAGCTAAAGTTTCCTGTTAAAATGAAATAAAGGTAATGGTTAGGGTTATGACTTTTTGACTTTTAAAAAAAAATAATTTCCTGTGTCATAAATCAATGAAGTTTTTTTAGAAAACATTGAAAACATGGTCAATTTGGTTGTAAAAAAGGTCACCCCACAATTCAAATTATGTTTCGTCATTTATTTAATCTTGTTACTGCTTCTACTATTACGTGTGGCTTTCCTCCAAATTATTTAAAACTTGCATAGATTAAAAGTGTTTAGAACTTTGGAACATTTTGTCTGGACCAATAATCTGGTAAAATTTTAAGACTCTTGTCTTGAAGAAATTGTCTCTTTGGAAGAATTTGGAATCAATGGAACATGGTTATCTTCCAAGGACAAGCCGTTGTACCATCTCCAAGTTGAAAAGAAAGGAACAGCGGGATACTTTACACGCCAACCAGCCAGTAAAGAAATGACCCATCCCTCTAAAAGACAAAAACTTTCTAATAAGTTATCCAACTTATCATCTTACTATCCTGGTTTTAGTGATTCTGGCTCAGAGTCTGACGACAGTGAATATGAAAACAATGAAGAAGAAGATGAGACAACTCCTACACCAAGCAGAAAACATCATAAAAGCAAAATTGCAGTAAAGTGACCTCCGCAAGAGTATCAACAAACAATGCTGCTAACATATGCAAGCAATTGGCTCATAAAGGCATTGACATTCTAACTCCATGTCAATCAGCTATTTACAGTTCAACAATTAAATAGGCAGTTGAAGGAAGAAATGATTGAAAAGTTGCATATGAAAAGTTGATCCTTTCACTTTGATGGCAAACACATCGACAATATGGATTATCAGGTAGTCGTCCTTGATAAAAAGAAAGAAGAGAAACCAAGTTTGATATCCTTAGTCTGGTAGATGGTAGGGCTTTAACTATTGCTTAAGGAATTTCTAAAGTCCTCGATGAATTTCACCTATGGAATTCAATACAGATGGTTGTTGCAGATACCACCAGCTTTAACACTGGAAAAAAGAATGGTTTTGTTGTAATATTGCAATGAATATTCACAGAGAAGCGCATCAACAAACCTCAGTGTATCAGTTGTCAACACCATGTATTAGATTGAATTCTCCTTTGGTGATGGATGAAGAACTTAGAAGTAAAACACAATCGCCAAGCATTGAATATCCATTTGTATCTCAACTGTTGAAGGAGTATGAACAACTGAAAACACAGTTTGATAACAGAACGGAAGTAATTCTCAAAACATCAGGCTGGAGAGATTATATGAAATTTTTGTTTTATCTCACTTGAGTGTTCCCATTTTTTAAGGAATAGGGACATTTTCCATTGATCAGATTTTGGAAAATACCCAATATCAGCAATGCAAGGCAGAACTCCAGAGTTATACTAGCGATCCTGGCCTTCATTTTAATTCCTTCAACAAGGACAGTTCTGCAGAGTTCATGTCAATTTATATTGTATGGCTGGGCAGGCTATTTGTTTACAGACCAACAGTACAACAAAAGCAGTTTTAATAGCTTGGCTGAAATACTGAATCCATACAAAAACACTTTAAGCTCTTTTAAAAATCACTGGAAGCGAGAGCCATCCATACTACAGATACCCAGAAGTAATCAATCTGCAGAGCGCACAATCAAAGTAATGGAGGAAATTTATTTGTCATGCAAAAATAAAGACAAATCGCACTTTCGATTCCTTCTGTGCAACAAGTAAGAGCAAGTTCAATGGTCTGAGTCATTGTTCAATTGAAAATTTATTGTATTACATGACTATGACATTTTAAATACATTTGAATACATAGTAGTACTTAGTATGAATACATAGTAAGACTTAGTATGTCAAAATCAATTTTTCAATGGGGGAGTGAACTTTTTTGGAAAGATATGCAAATAATAGTTCATTTTGTGCTTTTTAGGTAAAAATTCATCAAACTACAGTACGGGAGCATGAGGTTGATAAAAAGTCATAACCCTAATATATATATATATATTATATATATATATATATATATATATATATATATATATATATATATATATATATATATATATATATATATATATAATATGTAAATAAAAATATTTTAGGTAAAAGTTCATCAAACTACAGTACAGGAGCATGGGGTTTGATTAAAAGTCATAACCCAATATATATATATATAAAATATGTAAGTTAATTTCAATAAAAGGTAGCGTATTACTATTTTGAAATATATTTGATATAATAATATATTAACGATATTTTGCTGACCTATTGTGGTCAGTGTCATCAGGTAATAATAAAATGTTACAAATCAACATTAAACAAACCATTTAAAAAGAAGACATTAAAAAAAGTCAAATATAAAATCTAATTAAATAATGTAATAATGATGTCAGTTAAATTTTTGTCAAAATGGGTCCTCAAGTTCTTGTTTTAACCTTATCCTCATCATCTCGATTTAGAACACCTTGTCCAATACCCTCATATCATCTCATATCAAACTCTTGCTTTGTTAATCTCCACGGATTCTCTAATTTTTTTTATCCTGTATTCTGGAATGACTGCCAACGTCTAAGGATTTGGTCAATCAAAGTTACCACGGCATGTTCTAGAATGTTTTGTGGCTCCTGAACTTTAACATTTTTGAATTTTACTAGCTCTTTGGTGTTCTGGACTTCTTAAAATTATATATACATATATATATATATATATATATATATATATATATATATATATATATATATATATATATATATATATATATATATATATATATGTATATATATATATACATATACATATACATATAATATATATATATATATATATATATATATATATATATATATATATATATATATATATATATATATACATATATATATATATATATATATATATATATATATATATATATATATATATATATATATATATACATATATATATATATATATATATATATATATATATATATATATACATATATATATATATATATATATATATATATATATATATATATATATATATATATATATATATATATATATATATATATATATATATATATACATATATATATATATATATATATATATATATATATATATATATATATATATATATATATATATATATATATATATATATTTCCACATAAAGTAAATAGTTTTTGGTTATTTAATAAGATAACTTTTGTTATAGCTAATTTTAGAAAAGGTATTTATGAGGAAATTTCTTGTGAGAGATACTTTTGAGACCAGACTTCTTTTGCTCTACATAAAAAACTTTTAAAGATGCCTCTGGCTATGCTTGGGTTGATGTTTGAGTTCAATTTTGTTTGAATATTTGTTATCACATCCTTATTGTGTATTTAAAACTCATAAAATTGTGCCTTAGAACTTAAATAACAAAATAAACAAACACAGGCAGAGATTCTTTTACAAAACTGTTCAAAAATTCTAACCAGTTCTTTAAAATAAAAGATAATTTAGTAAAACTGCAACACTTTTCTTTGCAAAACCTAAAAAAACATTCACAGCTTAAGATATATCTGTTTGAAAAAAGAACAGGTTTTGCTTTATTATATGAAAATGAAGCAAAAGACAAATTAGAAGTACAAATAAAAAATAGTAAATTTATTGATTATGACATAGCACCCATATTCACTACTAAATTTCAAAAACTATTATATAAATTAAGAAAACAGGGTAAGTTAGACAATGCTACTTATTTTAAAATGTATCCATCAGATTGCGTTCCACCTAGAATCTATGGAATGGTTGAAGCTCACAAATTGGAAAAAAACTACCCAATGCATCCTGTTGTTTCCACTATTAACACACCTCTTTATAAAACATTTAAGTATCTGGTTAAAATTATCTAGCTAACATTAAACAAAAATGTAACTCGACTAATTTATTCAAGAAATTTTTTCAACGATGTTAAAGAATGGAAGGTAGGCCCTAATGAAACTCAGGTTTCATTCTATGTATTTAATTTATATCCATCCGTACCATTCGATGAAACAATAACTGTTATTATCAACATATTGATCTATAATCTTGACGATTTAAAAACTAGGACTAAATTAACTCTTATAGATATATACTAGTTAATTGAACTTTCAATCAGCATATGTTATTTTTTATACAAAGATAAAATCTGATTGGTCCAATTGGTTTATCATTGATGGTTGTCATAGCTTAACCATTTTTGCAAAGTATTGAAAAAAGAGCCCTTAATATAGCCTTTGTTAATTCATTCCAACCAATGCTCGCTTTGATTCAAAAGAAAAGCAAGAACCGTTTCTTAAAACTTTAAAAGAACAAAAGCCCACCATGAAATATATTGTTAAATTTGAAAGCGAAAGAAAACAACTTAATTTTTTAGATATTTGTTAAAAATACAATAAATGGATTTTATGAGTTTTAAATACATCATGAGGATGCAATAACAACTATTCAAAAAAAACTGAACTCAAACATCAACCCAAGCATAGCCAGTGGCATCTTTAAAGGTTTTTATGTAGAGCAAAACAAATCTGCTCTCAAAAATATCTCTTACAAAAAATTGATTTCCTCATAAATACCTTTTCTGAAAACGGCTATAACTAAAGTTATCTTATAACCAAAAACTACTCAGATCGTGTTTCAAAAAATACTACATCTAATCAGTTAGATAAACAGTTTGTACCTTACCTACCTACTATACCTATTATACTACCTTCGATACCTATTATAGGCCCAAAACTCCCAAGAGAATTTAGAAAACAAAACATCAGAGTTATATTTACTTCAGCTCCCAACTTAGATAACATACAATGCAAAAATAAAACAAAACTACCTACAAATTCAAATCCGGGAGTTTACCAACTTGAATGCTTATGTGGAAATTTATAATATATATTAGTGAAAAGAAGTAGAAAATAATTTCAAGAAGCCCAGAACACAAAAGAGCTAGTAAAAATCAGGAGCAACAAAGCATTCTAGAACATGCCGTGGTAACTTTGATTGACTAAATCCTTAGACTTTGGCAGTCGTTCAAGAATACAGGATAAAAAAAATTAGAGAACTCCTGGAGATTAACAAAGCAAGAGTTTGATATGAGATAGGTATTGGGCAAGGTGTTCTAAATCGAGATGACGAGGATAAGGTTAAAGCATGAACTTAAGGACCCATTTTGACAAAAATTTAACTGACATTATTACATTATTTAATTGGATTTTATAATTTGATGCTTTTTAATGTTTTGTTTTTAAATGGTTTGTTTTATAACCTTTTATTGTTATCTGATGACACTGACCACAATAGGTCAGCAAAATATTATTAATATATTATTATATCAAATATATTTCGAAATAGTTATATGCTGCCTTTTATTGAAGTTAACTTACTTTATGATAAACATTTTGTATAACAAGAAGACTTTTATATATATATATATATATATATATATATATATATATATATATATATATATATATATATATATACATATACTTATTTAATTTCAAGTAATCAATATATTAAGATGCTCCAGTTATCAATATTTTAAGATGCTCCAAGATGTCCTTGTAGTTTTATTGAAGAGCACCTTAGAGGTTTATTTCTTTATAAATGTTTTAAATATGATTTTAAATTTAAATAGTGATTTTTTTTTCTACTAAAAGAAAATAAAACATAAAATAATAATAATAAAGCACAAAGTGACAAATAAAACTCTGAAAGTAACAGTAATGCTCAGTTAACTATGCTAACTAATTTTTTTTTAATTGAATAGTAATTAAATGCTTTAACTACAAAATAAGTAAATACTTTTGTTTATTGTTGATCTAGTAAATTTCCATAGAAAACTCTCTAATTTTTACAGAAGTCAATGTTTGTAAAGAGAAACATGTAATTATTTATAAATAATGTTTGTATTATAAATAATGTTTGTAATATTTGCTTCTTAATCACAAGATTTTTGTTGGCATCTTTTTTTTAGTTTTTGATAGTATATTTTGAGATATTGAAAGCTTTTTAGTTGTTAGTAAATCTAGTTTTAATTTTTTAAATTTAAGAGAGTTTCACTTATTATTTTGATTAAATTACCAGGAGGTTGATATGAGATGACATTTGCTTGGTATATAATATTGTTTATCAAGCAGTTATTGAGAGGTTTTTTTTTTTTCAAAGCAGTGGCAGTTGAGTTTGGTACCATGAATAATTTCTTTTTTATTGTAGGTGCCAATATATTGTTAGACTTAGATGGGAACTGCAAGCTTGCTGATTTTGGTATATCTAAACAGATACAGGTAGAATTGCTGTGTTTTTTTGTTTTGTTTTGTTTTTTTGTCTTATTGACCTTTACTTGAGTTAATAGTGTTTTTTTCAATAAAATAAAAGGTAAAGTTATGATTTCAAAATACTAATATAAAATAATTAGGTTACTCATGATAATCATTGGATTTAATAGGAATTTGATGGTTTTATAACTACTTTGTTATATAATTTTTTCTCAATTTAAAATCAAACTAACCTTTTCTGCATTAATCATTTTTGAAAACCAAAGAAAATATAATTTTTTTAAAGATCTATAGCCTGTTAAGCCTGTAATGTTAATAATAATTAATAATGTTAATAATAATGTTAATAATAATCAAATAAATATTTGAGGAAAAAAAAAAAATTTAATAAACTGGCTTTTTTTTTCAACTGTGTATATGTAACCCTGGAATAATTATGACTTTATAAACTTATATAATGATCACTTAAATTCGAGTTTCATTATTCTTACCCTTATTGGTACTTTCGAAAATGAACTTACCCAAATCTATACAACTATAACTAACAGTGCAACATTGGCTCTTAGAGAACATTTAAACTTAAAGAAACAATCTATACATTTAAAATCCTGGCGGACTCCTAAATTAACTTGAAGTAAAAAAATTCTTTCTAAAATAGAGTGAAGCGAGTTTCGCAAAAGACTTCTTCTATCTTTATTCGCTACCTATTTGCTCAGAAGGATTTCTGCGAAGCTGTCAAAGCTGCCCAAAAGAATATACTACATTAGAAATATATAAAAAATTGAAAAACTTAAAAATTCTAACCCAGAAAACTTCTGGAATACCTTTAGGTGTATAAAAAATGATTCAAATTCAAAACTTTTTACTATAAACAATAAAAAAGATAAAGAATCTATCACCGCAGAGCTTGCTACTGTTTTTGAAAAACAGTTAAACACTGAGATAATAACTGATGGATCATCAAATTCTTCCTTGTAAAAATTCTGATGAAATATTAATTATTGATGAAAATATTAAAATAACAATTTCTTGTCTAAAATCAAATAAATGCAAGGTTCATTACAACATCTTTCCAATAAATTTAAAACATGTCTAATGTGACACACTAACACAATGGTTAAGAAAATTATTTCACTTTTCAATTAATCACGTGTGGATCCCTACATCAATGTCAATGACAACTAATATGCCTTTAGTTAAATCTTATTAAAAAGGATTTAACTAGAGGCATACTAAAGGAAAAGCTACTTGAAACTATAAAAAATGATGACATTGTTGGTACTACTATATATGGAAACTTGACTGGTGTTGTAGCACATACTGATGACATCATTCTTCTCAGTTCTACTCTTGGGCCTAAAAAATTTATTACAACATTTAAAATGTACAACAATTTAAATTGCATAAAGCTTAATGCCGTCGAGAAGGAACTTTTACTCTCCGGAAAAATACAAATAATGAACTGCGCAATATCTCTAGAAGACCATCAAATTCTCATGAGAAAATCATCTTGGCTTTACTTGGCTTTAATTTTGTTTACTTAATAGAATTAATATTGATAGTAGGGGATCAAATTTCTAGGCATTAATGCAAACTCTGATTCAATCTGGGATGCAGTTTGCTCATCTAAGGTCTATTATCCAATTATATAAATCATGAGCAGTTCCCACGCTAACCCATGGTCTAGAGCCATGGTCTAGAGCTCTGTGAAAATAAAGACTCAATGAAAAGACTCGACAAACTTGGAAGAAATGCATTAAAATTGTAAACTGAATATGAAATCCTTAATACTGGTTAAAAAGGGTCTTTTTTTAACCAGGGGTTAAAAAAAACTTATATATATATAATATATATATATACATATATATATATATATATATATATATATATATATATATATATATATATATATATATATATATATATATATATATATATATATATATATATATATATATATATATATATATATATATATAACATGAAACGACAACTCTTAATTACACTGTTTTTGAACTTTACAAAACTAATTTGTGTAAAAACCATTAAATTTAATTAGAAAACTAATTAAATTTTATTATTTTTTTAAAAAAATAAAAATACAACTTAATTGGTTGGAATGTCTTATTTTTTAAATTAAAAAAAAAAACATTTTGAATGTTTTTATTTTTTTACTGTTTACATACATTGACTTTAAAATGGGTAGAACATATGATAAGTGCTGCTACATCAACTGACAAACAGGTAGAACATGCGAGGAGTTTTGCTACATTGACTTAGAGTTTTGTGTTTGTTTATATATGTTGAATGATTTAAAACTAATTTTACTCTATTTTCTTTAAATTTATTTAAATATATTTTTCAAACTGAAAAAGTCTTCTTCTGAAAGTGTGTGACAATTTTAAAATGACCCCTTTTAAGATAATTTTTTTTTTTGTTTTCAGTTTTTATTAGTGGTGTTATTAACGGTTTTTTTATCAATTTTTAATTTATTTGTATTAGTTTTGTATCTAAATTCCTATGAACTTTAAAATGTTCTTTTTTACATCCTGTATAAATAGTATACTCACGCTATCAATGATTTATTTGAATATTTTATTTTTAGACAATACGTTCTCAAGCAGGATGTAAAACATCTACTGGGACACCTTACTGGATGAGTCCAGAAGTTATTAAGGCAGGTGTAAACGATGTAGAATATGGAAAAAAAGCTGACATATGGTATTTTTTCAAATGTTTGAAATCTAAAGTTTAATACTATTAATTTATTCAGTGCAAAGTTTTTAATTTTATTCTGTTCACTCCTGAAGTGTTGTCAAAATGTTTTCTCTCGCTGAGCACTTTGGAAGAACATTAATTAGAAAGTTCATATCTCCTTTCTTACCAATCTCACTTATAAGGCAAGAGCCGGTGTTGAACCTCGGACCTCTTGTTTAATACTCATGAAAGTTTTTTATATTCAAAACCATGTTTTATTATAAAAACTATGTTTTAATAGAGCCATATTTTATTTTTGAATTGTTTTCAATAAAACATTTCTCCGATTTTTCAGTTTAAAATTTCCCTCTAATGTTCAATTAGATTTAGGTCACGTGATGGTGCAGGCCATTCCAAGACCTCATCATTATTTTCAGCAAACCATTTCTTAGTTTTAGTAGTAGTATACTTGGGATCATTACCTTGCTGAAATGCAAAATAGTTTTTGAGCAGATGACTTCAAATTTTGCTTTGATATGTTTCTCTATTGCACCTAATTCATTTTCGTATTAATAAATGGGAGTTTTCTGACACCCTTCCGAGCCATTGATCCCCATACCATCACGTTACCGCCATCGCACTAAGACAGTTTCTATCACGCTGCCTTTTCCGATGTAAAATGCTTCTAGGTTCTTTGAAAAATTAAATTTCCGATGTAAAATGCTTCTAGGTTCTTTGAAACATTAAATTTCCGATGTAAAATGCTTCTAGGTTCTTTGAAACATTAAATTTCCGATGTAAAATGCTTTTAGGTTCTTTGAAACTTTATTATTTAAATGCTCCAGTTTAGGAGCATAATAATAATCAAGTTAGTATATTTTCTAAACAGGTCATTTGGTTGTACTGTGCTTGAAATGCTAACAACGAAGCCGCCATGGTTTGAGTTACCACCCATGTCTGCTATATTTCATATTGCTACACGTCCAACGGTACCCCATCTGCCTGATAACTCGTCAACCTCTTGCGTCACATTTGTAAATGATTGTTTTATAAGGTAAGCACCAAATAAACAAATTAAGATTATGTAATTTTCGTTATCTTTTTTTTTTTTTAATGTCATTTATTTTCTGTTTAATGCAAACTTTTTGTAGAGGTTTTTTATAAACACGTTTTTAATTTTTGTTAAAGTGACCCTGCGTTACGACCAAATGCATCGCAGCTGCTTCTTTATGATTGGGTGAGAAGATAAATTGCATAACGTTCAAATCATGAAACTTGTGACAGGAAAAAACATTTTTTTCTGACACATATCACCGATAACTTTCGCAAATTGAAAATAACGTTTTACCATGATAATTATTTTTTGAAGATTTTAAAATGGATTCTTCTCAATTACTTTTTTGTTGTAATTTGTAAATATTAACTGAAACAGTTTATTAGTATTTTTCAGGTATTTGTATAGTTTGTTAGCTATTTTTTGAATTATATTTTTTTACATTTTATGGCTATTTTCAGTTCTTCTCTTTTGTCACATTTGAATAATCTTGTGAAAACTGACTACCACTACCATGATATCTTTCTCTACCATGATATCTTTCTCTACCATGATATCTTTCTCTACCATGATATCTCTCTCTACCATGATATCTCTCTCTCTACCATTATATCTCTCTACCATTATATCATCAAGTTTGTTCTAAATTTTTTGACCTTTTAAAAATTGAACTGCAGCATTAAAATCTTTTTAATACTTTGAATAAAAATAAATTGAAAAACCATTATGTTTATTATCCTGTGTCAAAAAAATAAATTACTTCACTCCAATCTCAGTCATTTGACCCTAGAAGAATTTAAAGTTTTAGAACAGTGATAATGATCACTGTCTAATAGAATTGCGTTAATGTTGCTTTTTTACAATTTATTTAAAAACTGAGAAATATTTTTAATATTATCATAAAAAGAAAATTTTTGAACTTTTTTTGGAATAAAATTTATAAAGAATTTACAATAAATTGTAGTCTTTTCATCTACATATTTAAAATAAAATAAAATTAAAAAAAAAAAAATTATTAAAATCTCCAGTTACTCAGTTATCTCCAGCACTAAATTTTTGCTATTGTACCGATCCAAAAGTAACATGTCTCCTGAAATACCCCATAAATAGTGTCTACCAGATAAAAGCTATCAACCATTAGAAACAGTTTAAGGTTCTTATATTTTTGAAATTTACGTTGAAAAACGTCACTACGTAAATTTGTTCTTTTTAATTTTAATTTATGCAACACAAAATTAAATTTAAACTTTCATAAAGAAATAATCTTAGCTATGCCATGTACTACTTATATCTGAATCAGACAAAAGAGGGATTTTATTAGAAATGAAATCATAGATAAGTTAAAAGGCAAAACACGAGCTTTGCATATTAAGACTAAACTTGTGAAAAAATTTGTAAGCATAAGAACATCTCCATTACAAATAGGGATGGCAATCCCGAAATCCCGGAATTTCATCCTGAAATCCCGGGACTAGTCTCCGAAAGTTTTCGGGATTTCGGGATCGTCAAAAAAAAGGAAAGATTAATAAAGTTTAAGCTTCTAATTGTAGTTTAGTATTTTTTATATCGTCTTTGGTATAGTAGCTGTTTGGTTGTGTAATTATTTATTATCTTTGCAATGTTTTCCTTTTAAAACTCTCATTTTCTGTATTTTACTAAAAAAAAAAATCAAAACATTATTGCTTGTCTGCAAAATGTATATATGTTTATATATATAAATATATATATATATATATATATATATATATATATATATATATATATATATATATATATATATATATATATATATATATATATATATATATATATATTTAAAAATATATAATAAAATAAAATTAATGTGAAAATTTTATTAAAAACTCTTGCTCTTTCCACAAGCAAGCGCCTATATTTTTGTTATTTTTTATAATATACTAGTTTTAACATTATACTATATATAATATATAGTATTATATTAAAACTAGTTTATTATAAAAATAGATAAAGTTTAAGCGCTTGCTGGTAAAAAGAGCAAGAGTTTTTAATAGAAGGTATACATTAATTTAATTTTGAATTTTCTGCTTCCAATAGTACGCGCGATTTTAATTCCAGTTTAATATCCATTTATTTTAATTTTCAAATGTGTGATTTATGAAAGTTTTTTTTAACGTCATACATATTTATATCATTTTTTAATTTTATTTTTATTTATACTGTGTTACCATTTTAAGGTATTGTTTTATATAATACTTATAATACTTATAAATTATCATTAAACTAATCATTTTTAAGTATTTGATTAGTGCTTAAAAAATATTCAATTGCATTTGCGTTTTTTTCTATTCAATCCCGGGATTTCTCGGGGACAAATTTCTCAATCCCGAATTCCCGGGATTGAAAATTTCCGGGATTTTTGCCATCCATAATTACATATGGTAGACTGACATATGGTGTATCTACTCCAAATGCTCCAGGTTCAGAAGACATTCTCTTAGGTATTCACATAATTGAAAAGTTTAGGCAACAGAAATTGAAACATTTTTCAATATTAAGGTTGTGTATATCGTGTTTTTTTAGTTAATTCAGATACAAACAATTGCAATAAATGCCGTAAAATGGTAAATTATAAATAATTACCAATAAATTTTAAATGCCGCGTAGAAAAAACAACTCTTACCAATATTATCTCCACCTTCCTTTGGGCTCTCGGAAGGTTATCATATAAAAAGCAAACATTTCACACTTCTTAGAAGTCTTGATCGGAGGTTCTAATGCTTCACAAAAATTGCTATATAATAACTTTGAAAAGGTCTAACCAGAGATCATTAATGAAGTAAATAAGTTTATTAATCTATCTTTGTTCAAAGTACTTTAGCTTCTGGTTCAATTTTTATGTAAAAGACATAGAGGCCTTAACCTACTTGACTTGCACACATTATAACAAAACTTTTGCTAGAGTCGATTGCTTTAAATTACTCAAGCAAAATATATTCTTCCTTAGCGGAGTTATTAAGAACTTTAGATTCCCGCAGCCTGGTGCCATGGATGAAGCAAGGTTAATGGCTGAAGCAATATTTTTTTCATAAAACAGTGGACAAGAAGAAAAAGTTTAGTAAAAGCTAGCTGTCATGTATACCTCGTGGTTATTGGCATATAGATGAGAAAATAATTTTTTTCTTGCATTATTAGACAAAGATCTGCCTAATACTACCTAAGCAAAAATAGTTAAAAGAACTAGGTCATCAATTTTAAGCCTGACATATTTATGCGGTTCGGCCACAAAAGTTTTTAATTTGGCAGTAAACTTTTTTGTGGGACCGATAAAAGATTTTAATTTAGTCTAGAAAACTTTTTCGAAATTGTTTTCGTTTCTGAGGAAGAATTAATCTAAAAATTAAGGAAGACTCTGGCTGCTAGAATGATTTGGAGAGATACAGAAATTTCAATTCATAAAAAAACAAATGACTGCGTCAAGAGATATGCAAGTAACAAATGACTGCGCTAAGAGAAATATTTGCTTTATTTAGCAAATTATTTCTTAGCAAGTATATCTGAAGACCAAGAAAAAAATGTGATACTTGCAGCATAAGAAGAGGAAAAGAAGATGCTCGTTAATGTTAATAAAAACGGTAGCTGAGGTGAATAAATATTTAAAAAAAATAAAGGAAAATCTGGACAAATTTAACAAAAAAAGTACATAATAAGAATTTGAGATAATGATGTAACTCTGCAATAATGATTTGTAATTGTCAATGTTTAAATAAAATTGTTTTTTAGCAAATAAAAACCTTTCAATATTTTTTTGTTTTTAATATTAAGTTTACATAATAAATAATATTTTAAAACCATGAAAATTGAAAAAGTTCGAGTTCAACGAAATATCTTACACATGATCTTGTGACCTGAAAATTTAAACATGATCAGTTTGAACTAAATCACAAAGATTGCAGAGTAATGTGTTCCTTGATTTTGAATTTTGTTTCAAAATGACACAGGCTAACGTTCATGTTTAAATGAAAACAATATTTTTGTTAAATTTTGTTTTTTGAGTCATTTTTTCTAGCAGTATTTGTGATAAATGAGATAAACAATGCTTGCTTCTAAGGCGACTATTGTTGCTAATTGCTTAAATCAGTGACTTCACGTAGCCCAACAATAAGTAATCGAGAGGTGTCAAGTTCCACAACCTTTGAGGTCAATTTACAAGTTTTTCAAAATCAACTTATTGTCAAGTTTTGATTTAATAAGTTAATTGTTTTCTTGAGCCATCCTGGTTATATCTGGTCCGAAAGAATAAAATCCATTTTTTAAACAAAAAAATTGTTAAACGTCCCGGAAAGAAGTGAAATACGTTACGTTTCAACGGAAATCATAAGATTGCCGTCGATGAAAATATTTTTTTTTTTTTCACAGAAATGCTAATAAAGCATTTGCTTTATTAGCATTTTTGTTAGCTATATATTTGTCTTTTAAGCTATATTATGCTATATTTAAGCTATATTATGCTATATTATATTAGCTATATATTTGTTAGCTATATATGTTGATTTTTTTTTTTTTTTTTTATTAAAGATGGAAACAGTTAATGAGGACAAATGAGAAAACATCAATATTGATGAAGGTTTCATCTATTTTTAAGTTGGTATTATTTCTTTTTGCATCTAAAGTTTCATCCTTATCTATCTTCAATTTGTTTTTAGTAGTTGAATTGTTTCGAAGTAGGTTGCATTTCAGTTTATTTTTGTCATAGAAGTTTGAGTATCTTATTATATTCAAAACAAGTTTCAACTCAAATTTAATATCTTTTAAGTTATTTGAGTCGTATTTTATATAAGTAAACTAACAAAGTAAAAAACGCATCTCGCTTTTTGCCTACTTAAAAAGTAAAACTCAAGAAAACTTAAACAATGCGTTTTAAAAAATATTTTATATTTGTACAAAAGACTTTGCATAAGTTAAAACTATTTTAGTAAAGATTTTTTTTTCTAAAAAATTAAATTAGAAATATAAAACTAAAAATTTAACAAAAGTTTATAAAAATTATTATTTTCTACAAACATACATACTTCGTTTTTGTCACGTCTAAGTCGCGTTTCTGTTTTTGTTTTGTTTACGAAGGTAAAATATGAATCAACCCTTTAAGTTTATAAACTTTAACTATATCTTGAGATTATACTCTCGCATTGATAACATAATATCAAATTGATATTTGCAGAATTTCGCAAATAATGCAGAGGATGGGAGGGAGGAAGGGAGGTAAAAGAAAGGGATTTTTTTTAATTAAATTTTATTTCATTTTTGCCAATAATCAAAATTAATAATTTTTACAACACATGCTAAAAAAATTTAACACTTAAGTGCGTGAAGAAAGAGAGTTTTCCCAATAGTTGGTAGTTAAACAATACCTGTTAAGGAAGAAGATCCTTTTAAAGAATCCATGCAAAAGATGCATTGAAATACCATATTAGTGTATTACTAATGAAATTAGGTCTATTTTTAAAAAGATATTTAGGGATACTGAAAAAAATGATTATTCTAAACGTGTAATGTTAATCACTAATATGGATTTTATCAATCAATTAATAACTATCAATCAATAAAGATGTGACTGAATGTCTGCAAGGAGAGTTCAAAGCGTGTTTTAGTACTTATTAATTTGTAATTGATTGAACTTAATAAAATGTTAAGTTTTTCAACGGCTTAACTTCTTAGGTATTGTATAAAATTAAAGTTGTATAGAATAAAAAATTGGTTGTGTAACTATATTAATCAAAAGTTTAGATCACAAAGCTGAGTTAAGCTGAGTTGCAATTGCAATAAAATTAAAATTTGTGTTCTTTGAAATAATTATATTGGTGTAGAACTTTTCACAGGTCTTATTACGGCAAACGGAAGTTTTGTTCCTCGAGTTCAGGAAATTTTTTTTAAAAAAACTGTTATACTTTTTATAGCAATTATTTATAATAGTCTTATATTAAATGACATATTAAATGGTTTATTAGACTTTTACTGTTAAAACTTGATTTTAATTTAGTAAATATAATGTATGATTTAAAATTTATACTACTATGTTGTGTCATTAACAAAATTACATTTGTTATTCTCATTATTAATTATTTAGTGATTTATAATGATTTGTTATTGCTATGCCAAGGCCTTATAAAGTAGAAGGCTCGCTCATAAGTGGAAAAAACTCTTGTGACGTCACTTTAGTAGTCCAACTTTAATTTTTTCGACTTACTTATTTAGTTCTAAATGTCTCAAGTTGTAAATATTTAAGATTAAGTTTTCAAAATTTCAGATCAGTTTGTTACTAATTCAGTTTTTTAAAAATCTTTTTAACAAAGTCTCTTGCTGAAAAAACAAAACTTTTGTTAACGGTAAGATTTTCTTTACAGAAGTTGAAATATCTCAACTCGAGATTCAAGTAACTTTATTATCGTTGCAACTTAATTAGTTTCAGTACTAATTTGTAATTATATATTATTTCATATTTGTTAATTTTTTTACATATAAATAATTATAAATAAGCTATTTTTTTAACACTTCATAGGTTTCAGAATGCTTCAACACTGCTGTGTCCCTGGTTGTAGAGGTAACTATTTAGCATCAATCGATCATCGGTATAAAATTGTCAGTGTTTTTAAATTTCCAACAAATCCAAAGATGATAGAAATATAGATTTGTCAAATTCGAATCGTTATCCTTCTTCTAGACGAAACTTATGTAAATGGAAAAAAGACTTATAAAGGAGGTTCTTTGACTGGCATGTCAAAAAATAAATCTGATATAGCAGCAACTACAGTACCAACATTTATGATATGCTCTTTACTATCATCATACAAAGATGTTGCTGCAATGGTACCAGTAAAAAATATGACTGCTGTCTATCTAAAAGACATTTCTATAAAAGTGGTTGAAATGATAGAAAATTGTGGTTACAAAGTGCTTTCTTTAATTTCAGACTAAAGTCGGATTATTAGAAACATGTTTAGTGCCTTATGTGGTGGTGATTTAAAGCCGTTTATTCAACATCCTTATGATTCTAAAAAAAAACTGTTTTTCCTATTTGATAGTGTACATTTATTGAAATGTATTCACAATAACTGGCTGAAACAACTTGACAGTGATTATTCATTCCTATATCTTGGTTTTAACGACGGTTCTAAATATAATGCATGTTTTAAGCATATTTGACAATTGCATTTTAACATTTAACATTTTAAAAAGATAACAATAAAACTCTTTACTCAACTACTATTGACAAAATGTTAAATTAGCTTTCAAAATTTTTGATGATAAAACTGAAGTAGTCTTAATGCATTTTGGAAAAGAAAAAAGCAAAGATATAACATGAACTCATGAGTTTATTTCTTTAATTATAAAACTCTGGAAAATGTTAAGTCTACTAGTAAAAGAATTTGTAAGCGAGATGAGGATTTTAATCCCATCAATGACTTGAAAGATGATTGTTTATTTTTTTTTTTTAGATTTCTACTTTTGGTTTGAAAGATGGGAAAATTTTAAACAAAAAAGCAGATATGGCTGCCTAACAGAACAAATTATTTTTTCTTTAAAACACACTGTGATAACTTTTGTTGAACTGATTCAATATATGCTAACTGATTTGCATTTTTCCTAAGTGTTGACAGGAAAATTTCAAACAGCCTGTTTGGAAGCACGATTTTGTTCTTATTGACAGTTTTCAAGTGGAAATTACCATGTATCAGTTCAAGAGATAAGAGAATCGGAAAAAAAAAATTATTAGTACTTTAAACATTATTTCTACAAAACATGGCAGTATATCATTCTTAGACTTTATTTCTGAATGTAATTGTGTCAATGCAATTGAACCTACAGACAATTCTGAAGAAGATGTTTTTATCGATGAATTTTCTGAATTAGTTACAACATCAGATAATGTACATATTTCATCTTTTGAATTCAGTTTTCTTGTGTATATTGCTGGTTATGTTGCTTTTAAGCTAATACATGGAAAAATATTTTGTGAGCTTTGCAAAAATGAACTTGTATCAGAACATTCATTAGAATTTAATGTTGCTTCAGAGTATGAATATCTATTCAATTTAGATCGTGGTAGGTTGAAATGGCCGACTAATTTTTTGTTTCAAATAATAATAGAAGTTTTTTCAATTTATTTTTTGATATCTTCTCAATATAAATTCAAATATTTGTTGATGTAAAAGCACAAACAAATCCTAATTTCCTTATCAATTAAGCGTTTAGAGTTTCTCGAGATGGTTAATGGTGTATGCTGTTGTGTTATTTCAATACTTCAGTATTGCAAAACTTGCCATATGTACACTAGCCATTGTTTTTCTAAGCAGTTATTGCAAAAGAGCTGATAACCTTCAAAATGTAGTAAAAATTAATATAACAGAAGTTCCAAAAGCATTGAGGAAGCTGGCAATATTTTATAAATAATTAATTATAAAAAACAAGAATTTATTAGTCCTAATGAGACTTGATGTATTTTATAAAAATTAATTAAAAAGAAAATTCTTGTAAACTAATCTATGAAAATATTAAAAAAAGGTCGTCCATAAAGTATGTCACGGTATTTTTTTCAATTTTCAACCCCCTCCCCTCTCCTGTCACAAACTGTCAATTATTTCTCCCCCCCCCCCCCCTCTAAAACAAAAAAAACAACAAATCATTACCAAATTTTCAACATTCTAACAACATGATAATAGCTAATTTGGATTACCTTCTTAATTTATTGGAAAAGATCGTCATAATAAAATAAAATAAAAATAGTTCTTCTATTTGAAACTCGTGTTATTGATGGAACTGGAACACATTTGCACTCATTTAGAGAAATTAAAATTATTGCATTTATGCCATAATATAAATTACTACTAACTTAGTTATACTGACCGCTAACTAGCTACTATCCTATTTTTACTTTTTATTGATAATAATCTGTGTTTCCTATTGGCTATTTAAAGCAGAAGCAAGTCTATTTAACTTAGTTATCATATATTATATATTTATTTAGTTTTATATCCTTGTTTAAATGTAAATGTAACTAAAACTCTAGTGTTAATATAATGTCATAAGATTCAAAAAAATAAATAATATTAAAGATAGTATATTTCATCATACGTTTTATTTACTTATTTAAACCCTTCATTTAATATTCCAAGCTTAAATTATACGTTCTTAATTTAATGATTTTGTATCGCTGCGTTTTAATGTCTTCAGAAACGTGAAGGCAGTTTTTGCAAACTTTTCAAACTATTTACAATACGGCGATACGCATAACATGAGTAGTGTGAGTAAAATTTTTGACCATCTGAACACTTATTTAATTGAATGAGTAAATATGCAGAAAGTAAACTGTCATGATAAAAAAACATTTGTGACGTCACATTTATCAACCCCCCCCTCCCCTTTGTCACAAGTTGTCACAAAATTATGCCTACACTCCCCCTCCCCCCTAGTAGCGTGGCGTACTTTATGGATGACCCCAAAGTTATTTTTAAAATAAATGTGGTTGTTATTCTTATTTATTTTTTTTTTATTCAAATTTTTTTTGTAATCAGATAATTTAAACCGAACGAAATATGAAACATTTAACATTTGTTTGCAATATTTATTTACAAATAAAACAAATAAAACATTTATAATAGGGTTGCCTACGGTAGCAACTGCTACTCCTGCCCTTTTGGCTGGGGTGGCAAGGGTAGCATGAATGTGCCTTTTCTAAGAAAAATGTTTCGTAAATTTTTGTGCTTTAAAAGCATTTTATTATCCAGCATTTCATTATCAATGTTTTATTATCAATATCTAACAATTGGAACTGGTAATAAGTGGTAATAGATTAATTTCTTTTTAAAAAATTTAAAGAGAAAACAGTGTAAAGTTAATTTAAATGAAACTTTAAAAAATATTTTATTGAAGAGAAAAAAAAAGGCACAGAATTAATAAGCAGAATGGCGCAACTCAGATAAATAAACCGACGTTAAAGAATTTTTTGTAATCTGCAATTAAGTTTAGAACTTATATTTTTCCAAAAATCAATTCGAAATTAAATAAAATGTGTTATATTAAATTTTATTCTTCTTGCTATCGACATACGTTACAACTTTTTGTTGTTATGCTCTAACTCTTTATATATATTCCCAATATTTTTAAGTAGATGTTTTGCAAAAAACCAATAGTTTTTATAATTTGTATTTTTATTTTCGAGAAAAAAAAAGGAACACATCGTAAAGACAATATTCAGTTATAAAAAAATATAGCAATAATTTTCTTAGTTAACATTTTTATTTTCGATGATTATTTTCGAGTGGTGATTATTTTCGACAATAATTTGCATACAAATTTATATCTCTTAGTAACTTATTGCTTAATCGTAATCCTAACTTAAAAGGTTTTAAACACTGAGTCACGCCGAAGGCCGAAATCAATCAATCAAAAATGAACGCAATGACATCGCAAATGGCGGAAGCATTTAACTAACAATGAAAAGAAAAAAAGAGAAAAGAAAAAGTTAAGGAAAATTTTGAATTATAAAAAAGATTAGTTAGAAATAATGTAAAAAAAGAAAATAATTGAAAAATATAAACGAAGTTATAAAAGATTGAAGAAAAAATAAAACAAGAAAATGAATAAAAGAAAAAAAAGAACAAACAGATTTAATTAAACAAACATACAAAAAAATTAAGAGCAAAGTACCAATTTAAAAAAAACAGTTCGAAAAATGTTCGAAATAATAATTAAAAGAACTAATTAAAACGTAAAAAATCGCAACCAATTTTGATAACAAATATGTGATATTGGTTATATTATTATTTTTTATTACTATATTAATTATTAATTAATATTATAATATTAGCATTAATTATTTTTATTAAATATTATATTTGTTAAATATTATCATTTGTGTATGCATTTTCGTTTTGTAATTTTTGTGTTTCGCGTAAAGTTTGTTATTATTTGTGCTGATTGTTTTTTTTGTTTTTTTTGTTTTTTTTTATTCAACCATATCAATAAAATTTACAAGTTTCATCGTAAATTAATATAAATTGGTTAGGTGTCACTCATATAGTTACAAACTAGTCAATGGAGTGACACCTAAAAAACATAAAAATTTCACGAAAAAATAAATAAGTAAATAAATAGAAAAAAAAAAAAAAAAAAAAAAAAAAAAAAAAGGAAAAACTCAATATCTGTATATATAAATAAGAGAGAAAAGGAGAAAAGATTGTTAAACAAATAATAATGATATATGTAATAATAATAGTAATAATACAAAATAATAATAATAATAATAATAATAATAATAATAATAATAATAATAATAATAAAGTACCAATAATATTAAGAATATTATAATACGATATAAATTGTATGTACAAATCATAGATAATAATTAGATATAATAATAACATAAAATGTAACATTAATAACACAATAATAAATAAATACAAGATAGGTAAATAATAAATAAAATAAAAATCAAACCACTTGTTCGTTAAAGAGATTATATATTAAAGACAGCTACAGTACAGAAAGAAATTATAAAGATATACACTCCAACAATATATTTTTAAATTGAATTCTGTTGAGCAGTAAAAAATTCGTAACAAGTGGATATTTTTTCTTAGACTTTTTTATTAATGCAGAAATACACTGGTTCCATTGAGAGATACATTGTCGTTTTATGGAAAACTTACCATATTTGATTGTGTTGAAAAAAGAATAGTATAGCTTACTATTTTCTGTATTCCTGGTGTGATGATTATGAACTTCGTTTGTTTTAATAAAAAAATTTGAAAAAGGGCTTTATAGTTTATTTTGGAGAAAGTCTAACACAAAAAGATAATTATAAAACTTTACAAGAATATGGAGTTTTAGGATTTTTAGTTCAGAAAATTTATTTTCGATATCAGATCTCATTGGGGAAAACGTCATTATTCCAATATATGCGCGTTGTAAACAAGCAATGTTATTAAGTAAAAAGTTTTTTTTTTGACCCCAAACAATACAACAATAGCAAAGGTGAGAAGAGAATAAAGAAAAACAAATTATTCGAAGAGTTTGGATAGGAACATAGTAACGAATTAGAGAAAGTATACTGTTAGCTCGTGTAAGTTTTTTTTTAGATGATATAGTTGATTATACTAAAATAGGTTTTCATGAAGATATGTTCCAAGATACTTTATATATTTTGATGGAAAAAGTTTTTTACCGTTAATTTTAATTTTAATATAATCAATAGTTTTTTGAGGGGAATGAAAAATAATGTATTCAGTTTTATTGACATTCAAGGAAATACGGTTACTATTTAACCAGTTACATAAGCGATAAAGATCTTGATTAACTTTTTTACAAAGAGTCGTGAGGGATTTGTTGATATATAAAAAATTGGTATCGTCAGCATAATGATGTATCATAGAATTTTTTAATTAACTAGATAAATCATTTATATATAATAAGAACAACAACGGTCCAAGAACGGAACCTTGTGGAACGCCATATTTAATAACTTTATGTGTGGATTCAAATCCATTAATTGAAACAAACTGAGTGCGATCCGTAATATATGAAGAAAACCAATTATTAGCAATACCACGTATTCCGTAGTAGTTTAACTTTTTTATTAGAATGTTGTGATCAACCGTATCGAAAGCTTTTTGAAGATCTATGAATACACCACAAGCAAAAGAACCACTGTCAATTGCACCACGAATCATATCAGTAATGCTAATAAGAGCGTGAGAAGTGGAGTGATTTGAGCGAAACCCAAATTGTCGAATATGAAAACAAGCAGAATTATTTAAAAAGTTGTAAATACGAGAATACATAAGTTTTTCTAAAAGTTTGCTGACATTTGATAATAATGAAATTGGTCTGTAGTTATTACATTCAAGTTTTGTGTCTTTTTTATGAATTGGGATAACAGAAGCAATTTTTATAATATCAGGGAATACACCGGTTGTGAATGACAGATTAAATAGTTCAGAAAGTACAGGAGAGATATCATTTGCAAGAGCTTTAAAAATAGGTATTGGAATGCTGTTAGGTCCCGAAACCTTGCTGTCATTAAGATAATAAATAATTGATAATACTTCGTTTTTGTCTGTAGGTTTTATGAACATTGAATTAAGATTAGGATTTTTAAGATATTTATTAAAGTCAGTATTGTATGAGTGGATCTTATTCTGTAAATCTTCCGGAACTGAAACAAAGAATGAATTAAAAAATTCCGAAATTTTAATGGGGTCGTATATCATGGAGTTGGTAAAAGATAAGCATGAAGGAGATGAGTTAACTCTCGAACTAATGTTTAAAAGGTTCTTAATACCATTCCATGTTGATTTCAAATTTTTGGCAATGTCAGAGAAGAACTTAGAGTAATGGTTCTTTTTACTAAGACGGGTGAGAGTAACAAGTAAGTTTCTATGTGTTTTATAAGATTTTTCTAGATTGAGTTTGTTTAGGATTCTTTGCTTTAAGAAATTTGTTAAATATTTTAAATATTTTATTGTTATTTTCTGTTTTTCTATTTTACCAAATTTTCTACACCTTTTTTTTTTTATTATTTCGCAAAAAGTAACTAAAGTTTGTCCTTACTTTATAATTTAATTTTATTTTGTAGAAATATTTGCGTTTGCCTTTTCGTTTTGTAGTTTTTGTGTTTCATCTTGCAGTTTTTATGTTTCGTCTTTTCGTTTATTTAAGGTTTGTTTTTTATTTTTTCTGTTTTAATAATTATTTTTATTTTTGTTTGCTGATGTTATTGAGTTTTTGAATATTTTTTGTCTTATTATTTAACTTATTTTAGCTTTATCGTTGTTAATATTTTATTTATTTTCTTAGCGATTTTCGGTTCATATTTGTTATTTTTATTATTATTTTATTATTATACTAGTTGTTATAATTAATTGGTATCACTCATTTTGATCATGAGTGACACTCATGTCATCATATTAATTGTATTATTATTATAGATATTATTATAGTATTATTATAGATTTAATTATTATTGTTATAATTATTTAATGTTACTCCTTTGATCAGGCTTCTGTTTGAGTGACACCTTCCTTTTCAAATAATTATTTATATATATTCTTATTAGTTATATTTTATTATAATTATAATGTTTGTATTATTATAGATAATATTATTGTTACTATTGTTATTATATGATTATATGTAAATTTTGAAAAGGAAAATGAATATCTTGTTGGTGTTGTTGTAGTTAATCAATATATTCTGAATTATTTGATTTTACAATTCAAGGATGTTTACAAATAGTATAATTACTAATGATGCGTAAACATCTTATAAGAATGATGTTAATAGTAAATAATAACAACTCTAAAATCATAACGTTAACAATAATATTAATAACAATAATAACTATAATAATGAAAAGTTTATTAATAACACTAAATATAATGGTATTAATAAAAATAATGGTATTATTAATAAATAATGATATTATTAAAAATAAAGGTAATAACAATACAATATATATATATATATATATATATATATATATATATATATATATATATATATATATATATATACATTTATTTATATATATACATATATATATATATATATATATATATATATATATATATATATATATATATATATATATATATATATATATATATATATATATATATGTATGTATATATATATACACGCATATATATATATATATACAAACACATACCTACACGTATATTATGCACATACATACATGTACATACACATACACACATACCTATACACACATGTTAACACAATTACATACACATATACACAAATTTATTCACATACGCATACATATACCCACACATGCATACGACAAAAAACCTGTACATAAATGTAAAGGTTCTCAAAAAAAAAGTATAAAGGGTCGTCCATAATGTGCGTACGCATTTTTTTCGCCAACCTCCCCCCCCCCCTTCCCTTCTTCGCATTTTGCCATGCGTTTTTAGGGAGGTAGAGTACCCTCTACCTCCCTAAAGTACCTATGCTTTAAACCTACCAACCCAACATGTTATGATTATGAATTTTTTTAATTTAGTGTCTCCATACTTTTAAAATTAAACTACTGCCTCCTAATCTCAGAAACGCCATTTAGAGACCTCCTCTTCCTCTCCGAGCGTACGTACTTTATGGACGATCTCTAAAATAAAAAATATATACAAGAGAGAGTATTTTTTAATAAGACTAATAGTGATATATTGCTTTGATGTTATTATTTTAGTATCTATTCAATTAGTGTTTTTTTAATTTATTGAGAAAAATATATCGAGAAAAGAGTTTTCAGTTTTAAAAGAATGAAGGAGATTGTTTCAAGCATTGGTGCATTGATGTTGAATTGATTCGCTGCCAAATTTTATTGTCCTAATATGTAAGTACGAAAGACTTCAAAAGAAAAAAATTAAGGAATTATCAAAAGCAGCATCATCAGATCAAAATTATTACTTTGTTGAAAAAAAAAAACAACTCAACCGGTGGAGCCAGAGAACCCTCACAATAAACCTGAGAATCAGGATAAAGTTGACATAGGGAGTCAAAATATAAACATTATAGAAAAACAGGAGTCGGATGTAAAAGATAGTGAAATTCTAACGGAAAATCTTGTTAGAAAAGCGGAGGATTTCAGTGAAATTGATAAAAAAAAACAAAAAAAAACAGTGACAAAAATGGAAGAACTTATATTAAAGCTGTCTTTTGTGAAAGCTGTTCAAAATATGATCCATATACTGGTGGAATGTTCTAGCACTGAGTCGGGAAAGGATTTACAACATGGGAGCAAATCTGCGGCAGCACTAAAAGATCACGAGGACTCCAGTGTTCATAAGGCTGCAAGTGCCCTAAAGATTGAGAAAGAAAATATTAAGTTTACAACAATTAATGCACAAAATGACTAAATTTACATGGAGAAGCAAGTAGTTTGAAGAAAAGGCTTGCTAGCTCATTTTGGAACATTGAAAACATTGCTTCGACAGGGTGTAGCTATAAGAGGTGATAATGATGAAGAATCCAATATTTACCAGTTTAATTTGGATAAGAGTAAAAGTTGCAAGGCATTAGAGATGTTGATGAATGAAAACCATTATGTTTTATCTCATGAAATCTTGCAAGAGCAAGAACAACTTCTCACCTTAGAAGACACAAAGGCAAATTGTTGAACTTGTTTGATTGTTGAAAAACTTGACAGGTTGTTGATCAAAGATAAACATTTCTATTCAGTATTTGCAGATGAATCGTCAGATATTACTAAAAAGGAACATATGTCGTTTAATATAAGAAATTGCAGTGACAACTATCAAGTGAAAAAATATTTTATTGGAGTATATGTATATGTCAACGGTCTTTCTTTAGATGCCTTGGTGACATATATTGAAGATATCCTTTTGAAGTGCAACTTGGAATATGCAAAAGTTACCGGAATCGGCTTTGATGGAGCATTAATTATGAAATGCTTGGCAACAAAACTGAAAAATATTTTTTGACAGCACACTCTAAGAAAAAATCCGTTATATACAACGAATTGTATCTGTCGCTATTGCACTAACGGGAAATCCGTTAAGTTAACGAATTAAAATTTTAACGAACTGAACTCTCTTAGGAATGGTCCGTTGAATTTACTGATTTAATTTGTTAGTGCAATGAATAATCCGTTAAAATTAAGGAGTTATTACACTAGGCAGCAAATTTTCCGCGGTTATTATTCCTATGAAATAAATGTGATAAAAAGTTATTTTAGTGATTATTTTGTTAAAATCACTAAAATCTAAAATTAGAAGGCCAGAATTGTGACTTCATAACCAAATAATCTTATTTAAACATTATTAAACATTAATTTGTTAATGTTTGCATTTTTATTTAATTGCATTATTTTATTTCGATATTCTTTATTAAAACGTTTTAACCAAAAATTGAAAACTTATCAAATATTTATAATATTTAATCCAATATACTTTAAATTACAATAAAAATAGTTAAAAAATATATTTTTAATACACTATACTCAAGCTAGTACATTTATATAAAACACACACATATATATAATAGATGTTTAAAATAAACCAATGCCAAGATATTAGTTTTTGGTCGCTAGTTTTAGTTTGGTTGGTTTAAATAGGTTTTGGTTTTGAATACTGTTGTTACTCGTACACAGGTTCACTCTTTAAATCGGACACAATGCTGTCAACTCCTTAAAGATTAATATAAAATAAAATAAGGAAAATATGGAAACTTAATAACATACGTAGTATAAAACAAAAATAAAATGTTACTGATGACACTATAGAAAATGTTTTTGGTAATTCATTATATATAAATTTCTATTCTAAATTTTGTTATTTTAATTATCTCTGATATCGTTTTCTAAAGATAAAGTTAAATGGAACAAGTAAATTATATCTTTATTAAAATGTAAATTAAAAAAAAAGTATAAGATTACCTTAACATTATCTGATAACTGAAATACTCTATACATTTCACATACATCAATACCTATCAGGAGCAAAAAATAAGGTCCTAACCTTTTAAAAACTATGATAAATCAAAACAAGATTAAATATGCAGACCAAAAAAAACGCAAGCAACTATATAAAAAAATTAATTTTAAATTTACAGTGTCATGCCACTTGTCACATGTTTAAAACAGCTAATTCTAAAATAATAGTGAATATAGAATATAGTAGAATAATAGTTAAAAAAGTGTGATATAAACTTAGTCTTAACTAAACTAAATAAATATGCATGCCAAAAAAAATGCAAGTTAAAATACAATTTTTTTAAATTTACTAATTCAAACTTACAGTGGGATATCACAAGCCACGTGTCTAAAACAGCAAATTTTAAAATAATATAAACACGCCAGATATAAACTTATTATTATTATTGTTATTATTGTTATTATTATTATTATTATTATTATTGCTATTATTGTTATTATTATTATTATTATTATTATTATTATTGTTATTATTATTATTATTATTATTATTATTATTATTATTATTTTTATTATTATTATTATTATTAATAGTTGAAACACAACTCAATAAATATGCACGCTAATAGAAATGCAAGTTACAATATAAATTTTACAACCAATTTAAACTTAGAGTATGACAGCTTATACCAAGTGTCTAAAATAGCAAATTCTGAAATAATATAAACAAGCCAAACACAAACTTAGTTGTAATCTATTTATATAAACATGAACGTCAAAAGAAATGCAAGTTAAAATATAATTTTTTTTAAATTTACTAATACAATATAAATTCTACAAACAATTTAAACCTACAATGTGACACTAAATGCCGTGCCTCTAAAGCAGCAAATTCTAAGGTAGTATAAATAACTCATATATAACCTTAGTTGTAACTCAATTAAATAAACATGAATGTTAAAAGAAATAGAAGTTCTAATATAAATTTTTTAATTTTACAACTAGTTTTAACTTACAGTGGGATAGTGCCATGTGTCTAAAACAAAAAAATTCTAAAATAATATAAACACACCAGTATAAACTTAGTTTATGATATTGGATGCCACATGTTTAATTTGGAAATTAATAAAAATTGCAATTTATAAAAGCATATTAACTAGTCATGTAAAATTAGCTGTAACTAACCTAAATAAATATACCTATCAAAGATGTTAACATTTTTAATTTTACAACTGATTTAAACTAATATGGTATGTTACTACATGTCTAAAATATAAAGTTAAAAAAGACTATAAATAATCCATTTAGTCTATATTATAAAAATAATTGTTCAACTAACCCTTTACTACTAGTAAAGGATTAGTTACACTTTTATTTCTATAATATAGACTATATGGATTGCATACCTAGTGGTACCAATTGAAGTGCGAAATTTTAATTCAGTAAAAAAATTTAAGAGAACATGTTTTTAATGCAAGAACAAATGTAATATATACATATTATATGCATGTTATGTTTTAGTTAAAATGCTAAAGTACACATTAATAAAGAGAGTCCTCGAAATAACCCCCTTTTGCCCGTATGCACGCCTCCAGTCTTGGACGCCATTCCTTGATTGATTTACGCACGGTATCCATGGATAAAGCATCCCATTCTCTGAGAAGTGATCGCTTGAGGGCATAACGTTTTTTGACAGAACCACTATCATTATATCGCTTAATAGTACGATAGACAAAATCCTTTGATATTCCTTTATGCTGCAGCATTTTGAAAATCTGATACGGTTTTCTCTTTCCGTCTAATAATGCTATAACTGCACACCCCTTTCCTTCCATACTATCCATTATGAAAAAATCTACAAATAAACACACAAATAAATTAATAAATTCTAGGAATCTATTATATGATATGTAATATTTTACCATATATGTTATTATTTATTATTTAGTAATACTAATGGTTTTTAATTTAAAACAAAATAAACCTTATTGTTAAATTTTCTATATAAAGCTTTATATAGAAAAATTAAAATGGGGCTTAATGATAAGACTTGGGGCTTAATGATAAGACTAAATTTGTCTTCTTCTAGCCCCGTTCACGTAATTATTTTTTTTTATAAGTTACGACTGTAAATTTTTTTTTATCGGCAAAAGTGTAAATAAATAAAAAAAAAATAATCTAAATAACCTTCGAAATTACAAATAACAGAGCGTAATTTAAGTTATGTTTATCCATTTGCTTTGTCTACTAAATGTAAAGCTTTTTAAAAAATGGCATATTAAACTTACTGCAACCAACTTTTATCTACGATGTAAATGTAAATGTGAGAAAAACTCATTCAAAACTTTATCATTTTCAAAATAAAAAACTTTATCATTTTCAAAAAAAAAAAAAAAAAAAATACATGCAGGACTTCCAGAAAACCTTAAACTTCTGGTTGTACAGGCCTGTGACAAAGGTGCCAGCAGCTGGTTAAACACCTTACCAATTAAAGAACAACATCTAGATCTAAATAAGGAAGAGTTTAAGGACGCACTTAGATTGAGATATAATGTGCCACTTGCCAATTTACCATCCTACTGCGCTTGTGGAGAAAAATTTGACGAGCTACACGCAATGCCATGCAAAAAAGGTGGCTTTGTTTGTAACAGACATGATAACATCAGAGATTTATTAACTGTTTGCCTAAATAAAGTTTGTACTGATGTTCAAGCGGAGCCGCATTTAATTCCATTGACAATTGAAAAATTTAATTTCAAAACTGCCAATACCAACGATGAAGATTGTTATATAAAAGCAAAAGGGTTTTGGAGAAAAGGAGAAACTGCATTTTTAGATGTTAGAGTAACGCACGTAAACTCCAAATCCTCCAAAAAACAACCAACAAAACACATATTCCGTAGGCATGAAGATGCAAAAAAACGTGAGTATTTAGAACGAGTTCTAGAGGTTGAACACGGGACATTTACCCCATTAATTTTTGGTACGAATGGTGGGTTTGGAGACGAATGCAAACGCTTCACGGCACTACTCGCACGAAAACTGTCCTTAAAAATGGGTGAGCGGTACGGAGCTGTTATAAATTGGCTAAGGACACGTCTTTCCATGGAGATTACTAGAGCCTCCCTACTCTGCTTAAGAGGGTCACGAACCCCATTTAGACATTATAACACTGACGATGTTGGCCTGGAAAATGTGCAATGTGGACTTATTTAACTTGTATTTTTAAATTGTTTTATTAGTTTAATTATTCCGTTTTTTTCAAAATAAAAAGCTATAATATACTGAAAAATTTTTTTTGACCGTTTAGAATATTTAATCCGTTGACTTAACGAAATTTCAAAGAATCCGTAAATAGTTAATTTTACTCCGTTAATTTTCTGGTTTTTGGTAACAAATTAATCCGTTATTTTAACGAAAAAGCGCAATCCGTTACTTTTTTTAACGGACTGTTTTTAGAGTGCAAGCACAATATTTTTATTGCATGGCACATTGCATCGAGCTGATTGCTAAGGATACATATGCAATATCATTACTACTATCAGATTATCTCGGTCAATAAATGAAACTTTTTGATTCTAATTCTAATCTCTATCTCCCAGGTTTTAATTCGGGTTTTTTAGAACGTAAAATTGATAAGCGAGGAGGAGTACTTTTTTACATAAAATTATTTGCGTATACCGAATTTAACTGAAAGACAAATTTAAGCCGTATATGTAGCCCAAATTTAACTGAAAGACAAATTTAAATTTCTAAACCGAATTTAACTGAAAGCTGAAATCAACTTCGCCTTTCAGTAAACTTCGTAATCCAAATTTTAACGAATATTCGCCGGTCCTTAATTCTTTATAACGTTAAACGCGATTCGAATGTTTCTTATGAAGATTAAGAGGTTTTAACAATTGAATTTATAAATAAAAAATCTAAAAATGTTCTACTTAGCTGTTGTCATCGGCCTCCAACTGGAAGAACTGAACTCTTAAGCCATTTTTTAAAACACGATTTGATAGAAAAAATTAATCAAGAAAGAAAAAAATAATACATAATAGGGGACTTCAATTTGGACTGTTTTAGGTATAATAACAACCAAGACATAAAAATTTTTTACAACGACTCATTTGAAACGGGAACAATACCTATAATAATTAAACCTACAAGAATAACAAATCATCGATCTTCCTTAATAGATAACATTTTCAATAATGATTTCTTTAACGAGCTGTTTAAAAGAGGTATTGTTAAAACAGACGTCTCAGATCACTTTCCTATTTTTTTTTTTTTTTTTTTTTGTAAACTGCAAACTATAAAGTAAATTTCCTGAGTAAAGCAACTATAAAAAAGCGTGTATACAATAACAATAATTTGAAATCTTTTAAGGAACAAATTTCGAATCAAAACAATTTTTTCGAATCAAAACAAATTTCGAATCAAAACTTCAATAATATAATAATAATATAAACCTGACGATTCTTTTTTTTAAAACATTTAAATCCATCTATGAGGCAAACTTCCCTATTCGTTAAATAATCCTTAACGCCGAGGGCATATCATGCCCTTGGATAACTAAAGGACTTAAAAAATCATCGAAAGTGAAACAAAAATTGTATATTAAATATCTAAATTATAAATCAGTCAATCATAAAAATAACTACTTAAATTATAAAAATAATTTCGAAAAACTCTGCAAAAATTCAAAACGAAATTACTACTCCGACTTGTTTGTAAAGCATAAATATTATTCAAAGCGTATTTGGCAACTAATGAAAGAAATGAAAAAATAAGAAAAGTACAATATTACCAAATGTAATAAAAATTAAAAACAAATCATTTAATGACCCTAATAAAATTGCTTTTATTATAAATTTTTCTCTTCAATCGAAACAAGCTTATCAAATAAACTTCCTTATCTTAATGATAAATCAATTGATGAGTTTATAACATCACCTAATTTAACTTTAAATATTTTAAACCTAACATACAGCAAATTTGAAGCAGCATTTAAATCATTAAAGCGGAATAAGGCAATTGGGGCTGATTGCATCCATGGAAATGTTATAATAGACTCCTTTGACGTTTTGAAAAATGTACTCTTTAAATTTTTTAAAACCTCAATTGCTCAAGGATCCTTTCCAGACTCTCTAAAAGTAGCAAAAATTACTCCTATTTATAAATCAGGTGACCACTGTAGCATTACAAATTATCGTCAAATTTCAGTTCTTCTAGTTTTCTCTAACATACTAGAAGGAATAATGTATAACTGAGTCTACAATTATTTGGTTGATACTAAACTTTTATATAATAATCAGTTCAGCTTCCAGAAACTATTCTACTGAACACGCCATACTTCAACTAACACACAGCATTTCTGATTCTTTTAAAAATTCTCATTATACCCTAGGAATATTTATTGATTTGTCTAAAGCTTTTGATACTTTTGACCACGACATTATATTAAAAAAAATAGAACTCTATGGAATTAAAGATAAATCCCTAAGCTGGTTTAACACCTCATTTCGACATTGTATCACTACATTTCAACACTTTTGCATTAAATTTCGAGACTGTTGCATCACATTTCGACAATTTAAAAACACTCTTTTGAATTAAAGTATTTATAATTATGATGAAAATTTTTGTTAAATAATAATGAGTTGAATTTAATCGGGACAATAAAATAATTAATGTGGCAATTTTTTTAATTCTGCATTATTTAAAGTGGGTACCGACATCATGAATATGGGTTCATTATTTTTTTGGATATACGTAAAATATATAGGTAAAATAAACAATGTGGATATTAATTATTTCAAGTTACCATAATAGTTGTTTTTAATTACTATATTCATTATTTTTATTGACCAGATAAATTATGTCTAATTGCCAAAAGAAAATATCTACGCTTTGGAAAATATCCCAACAATACATAATTAAGTTGCCATCAAACTATAAATTAATGTTATAACTTTTTATTTAGTAAATAAAAGCATTTGTCTCTTCAATACAACAAGAGTTCATAATAAAAGCTTAAATATCATTTTCAATTAATATGAACAGCAATGCCGAATCAAACAATCAACAATGAAAACCGTTCAAGGATAATGGAATCTTACTTAAATGGAAACTCACCATCAGAAATTGCAAATATTCTTGGATTTAAACGAACTACAATCTATTCGATTATTAAAAAATATAAAAATGATTTTTAACAAACATAAATTTTAGGTTTATAACTAACCACTTCTCGAATAATTATTTTTTCATAAGTTTGCTTTCTGCTTCTTGATATTCTTTTTCTGTAAGACACTCGTTTGTTCTCGGATCAAAGAAACATGCTAGCAAACTTTGCAGCTTTTGTTTTGTAGACATCTTTTCAACAAAGTATACCTTCATGAACTTGAGAAGACTAGCTCGTAACATGTTCTCTCTTTCCACCGTAGGAGATGGTTGTAAAAGAAAACATTTAGCTGAAGATTTATTTTCAAGAAAGTTCATTAACGTATTTTAGACGAATTTTGCTGAAGAAAGTGTTGGAAAATTTTTAGTAGAGAGAAGTTTAGTTGCTTCAAAAAATGGAGCAAGGTTATAATGTAAAATGTCTAGGAACTTACAGTCATCTGATAACAAAGCTAGTTTCTTGAGTTTATTAATCTGTTTTTCTGTTAACCCATCGATAGTGCCAGGATCTATGGTAATTTTATTATAAACATATTTCGCTTTTATTATCTTACTAATCATCAAAAACGTTGAGTTCCAACGTACATGAAAATCTGACGAAAAGTTTTTTAATTTCAGTCCCTGCTTCTTAATCTCACTAAAAACAAATGATTGCAAAACAGAATATTGTTTAACATTAGCTATCGTCTTTCTTAACCTGAATAACATCCTTGATGAATAAGTGAATAACTGTTCAACATTTTCATTGGTTGACGCCTGCTGCTCCTCGCTACTTTCTTCATCATCTGAGCTAACGTCTTCTTTGTCATAAGTGCATGCAATTTCTTCTTGATCGTCAGATGAACTATTTCCATTTGATTCGATATCGCTTTCATTATAATTATTGTAATATATAAGATCTTCATCTACATCTGCTGTGCTATCTAATAAGTTATGTGATGGTTTAGTCCATAATTTGATTCCATGGTTCAAAACAAGATTTAAATTATGACAAATGCATGAAAGTCGTAAAACAATAGATCCCATCGCCTTTTTAATATCTTCAGCGTTGTCAGTTGTAATTGAAATAGTTTTAGATTCAATTTCAAGTTTATTAATTTCTTTTTGTACAAATGCTATAAGTCTATTACTTAATTGCCTTCCATAAAACCTACGAAAACAAACTATTTTTGATTTGTATTTAAACTTTTTTGTTAAGTAATGCGCTGTTATGCAAAGCCAATACGATCCAACTCGATTTTTCCACAAATCTGTTGCTAGTGCTATGTAGGCAACTAATTTAAGCTTAGCTTTAAGATCGTTCTTGTATTGATAATACCGTTTTCTTAATTAATTAGCTATTGTCTTTCTATGAGACGGCTTGTAATGCGGAGCAAGAATGTTTAGAAGGAGTTGCAGACCAGGTTTATGAAAATCGTTGAGAGGGCGGCTATCTTGAATAATACAATTTATTATGGCTTCATCTATTTCATCTCTGTTCTGCGTTTCGAGGAATTGATCTTGAGCAATTTTTTTTATTTTGAGAATTGTAAAGGTACTCCGGTTTTTTATGAATATGAAATATATGTTTTCGCAGATTTGGCTCAGGCCCACATATAAGTTTTCAATTTTCTGGACACATCAAACAAATATATTTATTAGCTTCGGAAACAAATGAAAAAAGTGACTTAATGGACAATGGCTTCATTTTACAAACTGATTTTATAATTTGATCATCGTCAGTATCAGAGTTCGAAACTATAATATAAAAATAAATTCATTAAAATATATTTCACGTATCAGCGCAAATTAAAGACCGATTTAATGACTGTATTAGAGTATTTTTCTCGGTTATAACTTTATAATATTATTATTATTATTACGTTCTATTTTCATTAGCTAGACTTTTTCATATCTCATTATACAAAATATGTTTACGAATATACCTGAATATGTATTACTGCCGCCAGATTGACCTCTAGATTTTACAGTTACTATGTTTCTTTGAGATAAAGAAAAACGTTTTTGACGATGTATGTTGATAAACGCTTGCGTTCCAAATAAAGAACTTTTAGATAATCTTCTGTCTTTATCTCTTTTTACAGCCATATATGTCAAAATAAAAATTAAACAGTACTGGTGCTTTGATCTCGTTTATATTATTTATACAAATTCAATAATGAAATGAAAAGAGAAAAAATAAATAAAATTTTTGTGCTTTTTTAACAGTTCTGCTTGCAAAAAAAAAATAACTCAATGCTGCTCTTTTTTTCTTTGTTTTTTTTGGTTTCCTGTTTTATTTTTTTGTAACTAATAATGTAATTTATTGCTGGAAAAAGATTCTCAATATCATACTTTTACTTTAAGTTATTAAGAGCATTGTTGTGTATTCCGCTGAAATATTCTTGTATCTGTACAGGATATTTTATTGTTATGCTTTTAATTTAATAGTGTCATAAATAATGGCAATAATGTTTAATAGTGTCAAATAATGTCAGAACATAATTTCTGTTTCTGAGAAAATTAAATTTCTTTCCAAAAACAATATAGTTTAACACTTTAGATAAAGCCAAAATACTTTTTATGATTGTATCTAAATACTTATATATATAACTTATCGTAAAGCTCGTATTAATTAATTGTTTATTTTAAAATAACTATTTTTGTCATGTTTCTGTTCTGCGTTATATTTCAGTGAACGTAATAAAGGTGTTCACTACCGTAATAAAACTAGTGAAATAAAAAAGCAATTAAATGTACCGTCAGTTCCGTATTAACAGCAGGGCTCACCCAGCACCAGGTGCGCAATTTTATTATCGGGCCTCTTATGTTCGGTTGCCCTAACGCATAAGGGTCGCACAATAAAATCGAGGATATTTTAGTTTTATTATTTTTTTAGTCGGTTACCCAGTGCACAGCGGACCAGTAGGTGGATAAAATGGAAAAAACTTTAGTTGTTTTGTCTTAATCTTGAAAACTTATTTAATTTGAGTATCTACATATATTAGGAGAAATTTATTGATAATTTATTTATATTAAATCCCTTTGTTACCATGACTCTAAGCATTTCAATATTGAAATATAAAAAAAAATTATAGATAAGTAATTTACGGTGATCACCGTAAATTACTTATTTATAATTTTTTTTTAAATTTCATAGAATAACATAGAATAACATGTACTAATTATTATATTACTAATTATTATATTACTAATTATTATATTACATGTACTAATTATTATATTACTAATTATAAACTAGAATAACATGTACTAACTATTCGTAGATGTAATTGAAATATAACAGTGTTGATGTCATGACATTAACACTGTTATATTTCAATTACATCTACGAATAATTAGTACATGTTATTCTAGAGTATTTAAAGATAAGAAAAACCAATGTGTTAAATAAATATGTCATAGCAAGTTATTTCAGTTATACTTTGAAAATCACAAATTAAAAAAAAAAAAACTAAGAAATTTATTTTTTGCCGCACTATAACTAATAATTACCATGTGCTGCCTTATTTTTGTTTAAGCTATATGATGCTTTAATCAAGTTTGAGTTGATTATTCCCTTAAATACATCCCCTTAAGATATCACATGTTTTAAATTGGTTGCCATGGTACTAAATATTGCATAGCAACTACTCATTTTTACATTAACATTGTTTTAACAGTATTTTATTTGCGCAAAGTTCACAATATTGGGGGTATGTAGTAAAATGAGATTCAGAATTCTGAGGTTAATAAAACAACATATTTTTGGTAGTTGTTAGTAATTTAATAACTAACACTAACTGTAACTTAATTACTTTAACTTTAATTACTAACACTTGCAGTAACTTAATTACTAACAAGAATTAGTAGTCCACGCAGCATATATATTGTAGCATTAGCCAAAATTTGCAAAATATAAATACGTTGGTTTTAGACTTGCTGTTCAACGATTTGTTTACTTGTATAAAAAAAAGTGGAAATCTGCAAACTATACTGTTAAAATTTTTTTTTCCTTCTAAACTATATCAACCTGGGGTCAATGTTATAAAACTTTTTATCGGCGTAAAATGCTACCGGCTGTAAATTTTATCGGCGTAAACGATTTGTTTCAATGTTCGGTAATTCCATGTCAAAACAACAACAAAAATTCAAAAAAGTAACCCACTATCTCTAAATGACTTGATTTTTGCAACAAAGATACTTAACTAAAAACAAAAACTACCTACCAAAAACCGGTAGTCAAATACTTTGTGGTAACTACTATAAATAAAGACAGCTAATATATGAGCACATAAAATGATTACATTACTAAGATGAATAAAATTCTAACCTTTGAGAAAATGACTCTTATTCACAGTGCCCCTCGATCTACTGTAACCCAACTTCCACTACCTGAAAAATTAATATGTAAGTTGCTAAAACACCAAAGGGCGTTTAAATTGGCTCTTTACGTACAGAAATTTTTTTTTCTAATGTAACTTTCTAAAACAGGGTGTTTTGAATAATTTTTTTTTAAACATGTAAAAATAACGGTGTTATAAAAAATATTATTAATCAAAAAATTTATTAAACAAAAAACACGATTTAATTTTAAATTGATTTAAATACGAGTGGTGTGGCGTGGTATTATGCTGCAATGTAAAAAAGCTTTACAATTTGAACATGCAACGATTCTTTTTATCAACAAACCAATTACAATTAATTAATCAACAGTCTTTTCTTTGACTAATAATATTATTGTATAGTTGCGTACAAATGAAGTTTTCTGAGATTTTTTGATGTGTTGTTAAAAACCACATTAAACTCATTTAAAGACTTTATGAATATCTATTAATATAATGATGTCTTTAATAATTATATTAGCATTACGTAAGTAAATTTTGTCTCAAAATTTTCGTAAGTTAATTTTTGAGACAAAATATGGTTTTAATTATAATATATTATAATTATTAAAACGCAATAATTTTGGTTGAAATAATTACTAACAGCAATTTAAATCTCATGTATAAAATAAACTATTAAAAAATAATTGGTAATATGACAATGTTATTGAACCAGAGTACATTATATCGATCGAACTTAGCACAACTTATATATCCAAAAGTGCACCTGTTTAGTATATTTTTGGTAGTGTCATAATATTTTCATAATAATTTAAATTTTAAATATTTTTATAATATTTTGTATTATAATGCATAATATTAAATTATCTTTAATATTATGCTCTATTGTGGTATAAATAAAAACATACTTTAGTGCCAAACATTAGTTTGTCACATGAGAATGTTTAGAAAAAGATTGGAACAACCACCTCATTAGGCGAAGGTGTAAACTTTACAAAATTATACCTTTTAAAAAAATCATTACTAATTTGTTGCCCTCACATTTAGAGTAGAGATGGTAAATGTTTAGGGTATTTTGTATCCAGGCTTACGTGACCAAGGTGCCCAATTTCTGTTTCTCTGGAACAATAACTTTTCTAAAAAAAAAAAAAAAAAAAAAAATTCTTTAAATATATCTTAAATATATCTCTTAAATATATCTTAAATATATATAAACCTTGCGGCTCTAGGTTCAGTTGGTTGTGGAACCGTAAGTTTTGCTTATACTGGCATTGCGGTAGCTAGGCCACTGATACTACATGCAGATAAAGGTATTTACGTGAAAAGTTCTAAATTTTTTATGTTTTTTATAAGTCCTTACGGTCTTCGCACAGAGCACCGCTGATGAGCATTTAATTGAAAGTTCACGCCTACTTCCTATCCGATGTCGCAAAGAAAATTTTCGGGGCTCCTAATTCTTCTAGGCATGGTGTTATAGTCCCGATAATTCAGGGCGAGTTTAAACTTACTCTCCTTAGTTTTTAAATAATAAATACATTTACGCAAAAGCTTGTAAAAAGGACTAACAATTATGCCAATTAATTTTCTTTCAAACAAACTACCCTTTCTGAGTCTCCCATAGGTATATGCGCCTTCTGCTAACATCTTTTTTTCAGCTTTGTCCAGACCTTTCGAACGGTTGGCCATAGAGTGAACATTGTTGAGACGGTTTGCTTCAGAGAATGTTTATTATAGCTAAAACTATCATGACCGGAACTAGACAGTTTTAATCATGGGCGGAACCCTATTATTGATATTTTCAAACTTTACATGAAAGAAATATTTAAAACCGCGCAAATCGAATGTTAGGGAAAACTAAATGTCTTATGCCTTATTCCTTAAAATTTAACTTTTTTGCGTTACTTTTGTACAAAATACTGACAAAGTTATTGTAAAATATAAGTAAATTTATTTACTTACTTTATATAAATTACTTTTAATTTACTTTACAAATTATATAAAATGTAAGTTTATTTAATTTAAAATTTATTTTATGTAACTTATTTTTAATAAAGATTTGTTATTACTTTTTATATAGAAAATTCCTACTTAAAAAATATTATTTTTTTTGTAAATTTAATTTACATTTGCTAGCATATTACTTTTATGTAATTTACTTTTATATGTAAGTTACTTTTTAATATAATTTTTTTTAAATTAGTTACTTTTAAAGGTAAATGTAAATTACAGTTTGAGTAACTTTTATATTATGTAAAGTAATTTTCAAAAGTAATTAACTTTTAAATGTAAAAGTAAACCGCTTTTTCACGTGACTTACTTTTACATGTAAAAGTAAATTACTTTTTAATCAAATCTTTTTTTACATAACTTACTTTTGAAAGTAAAAAAACTTACATTATAAAGTAAAAGTCGTTTCAAAAAAATTAATTACTTATACGGAAATGTAAATTTACATAAAACGTTTAAAATTACTTATATAATTTACTTTTTGATAAAGATTGTTTTACTCGTATAAGTAAAAAAAAAGTAAGTAAAAGAGCCATTCCTAGTCACAGCCATATCTACTTCAACAGGCAAATGTATAGATGCTGTTGTGTTGTCAAAACATTGTAAAGGATGTATTCTTTGGAAAAGCAAAAAAGGAACTCCAGAATATGAGGATTGGAAAGCCAACCATAAATTTTTTGCTAATCATCAAAGATCATCTGGTGCTATGGAAGGTGCAGGTACAATTACTATTTTCCATCGGTTTGTCGAAAAATATAAGTTACAATATACTAGTTATTTGGGTGATGGTGATACCTCATCGTATTCTGCAGTATTAGCTTCATGTCCATACAAAGATATAGAGATCAGAAAAGCAGAATGTATTGGGCACATTCAAAAAAAGATAGGAAGTCGTGGACGCGCACTGCGTCAACAGTGTAAGATGGAAAAGCAGTAGCAGGAAAAGGGAGGTTAACCAATAAAGCACTTAACCTTTTACAACATTATTTTGGATTTGCTATTAGACAAAATTCAGGTAATATATATCAAATGAAAAAGCCTGTATGGGCAGTGCTTTTTCACAACTCTGATATTAAAGACATGAATATACGTCATCAATTTTGCCCACGAACTATTGCCAACTGGTGCAAATGGCAACGTGACCATTTAAGTAGACATATAACATATAAACCCAAGCTAAGCTTGCCATTAGCAATAAAAATTATTCTTGTCCCAGTATTCAAAGTCTTAAGTAATGAAGAACTACTTGAAAAGTGCCTTCACGGTTTTACACAAAACAATAATGAAGCATTAAATGCTATAATCTGGAAACAATGCCCCAAACATATTTTTGTAAATAGAAGTATTATTGAAATATCAGTTAATTCTGCAATTATTAATTTTAATGAAGGTACCCATGGAGTCATTGATGTTTTAAAAAATTTGGGAATAAGTATTGGACATTTTACTCATATCGGATTGATGAACCGTGATAAATGCAGAATTAAAAAATGTACAATCAAGTTATCACTTACTGCAAAATCCCAACGACAGAAGTTGCGCCACCAAAAAAAAAAGGGTTTAATGATAGGGAAGCTTAATTAGAACCATGCCAAGCTTATTCTACTGGATTTTATTCGTTTTTCATACTTTATAGTTTATTTTTTTTTTTTTTATCAAATCTTCTTTTGCGTTTTTCTTTGTTTTTGATTTTTGTTAAACATGATGTATTTGAAAACATGATATATTGTGAAGTAGTAAAGCAAATCACTTCAAATTTTCAGGAAATGTTTATTATATTATTTTGTAAGGAATGACATTTCGAAATTCTAAAATTATTCTCCCATCTCCTTGTTAATTAGTTTTTAGGCCTAAAATAATTTTTTTTTATGTTCTATAGAAGAACTGCAATAGTTGTTGATGTAGCCAAATAATCTTAAAATCCCTATGTCATACCTTAGTTTACATGTCTAGAACATGTGCAAAAAATTTCATAGGTTATGCATTAATATATTTCAAGATAATGTGTTTTGAATAGACCCATCAAAAAAAACGGTTTTTGATATAAGCGAGACAAAACAAAGTTAAGTATAAAAAAAGCATTTTCAATTTAAATATTTTGCATTAATATCAAATTGATTTTTTTTTTCAAGTTTTAAAGAATATATAATATTTGGTGGTGTACCACCTTAATTGACTTAATACTGAGAATTAAATATTTTCCGGGGGTCTTTTTTTTCTCTTCATTAAATATTGTGAATTGTAAAAACTATTTAGGTTTACATATGATATTGTTTATACAATGCTAATATTTTGTGGTAATTTTTGTAAATGACCCCCGGTTTGGTAACTTACAGAACGTCCTTTATCTTATGAAGTAAAAATTTTCAACATACGTTTTTAATATGATTTTGAAAGCTTATTTGATGTTCTTTCTAATGGTATAAAAAATTTTGAAAATAACGAATAATTTTTTTTGCTTTGGGGGTTTATTACGTCATACCACGTGACACAAACCATAAATATTAAGTGACACCTGTCACTTATCAAATCCTTTTCATACAAAGATCTCATATCAACAAAAAGTTTGTTAGTAACACGTATGTGTTTGTTTGTATGAAGTTTGTAAAAAGTTTGTTTGTAACACGTATGTGAAGAGTATTTTTGATGTCCTATACACTTTTTGTCAACAATAAATACCCTATACACTTTTTATAGGATATCCTATAAGACTATCTGACTTGGGATATTCTTTTAAATTATTTACTCTTTTATAGCATCTTTTAAGGGTTAAAGTTTATAAAAGCAAGATTACATGAATGGTTGATAAAAAAAAGGCTAAAAAACAAGTTACTAGCTAAAAAAGACTCAACAAACAGACTTAAAAAATATTTACATCGCAAACAACATAAAATTTACATTTTTAATAAATCAATTTATACTATTAAAAAAAAAAAGAAATAAGATATTCAAAAGATGCATTTCACTGTCATAAATTTCATTATTGATCCAATATCTCTTTTGGTGTATTCTTTTGATCTAATCATAGGACAACTGCAAAACATCTGGTCGCATCTCTAAAAAATTAAAAATTTTATGTGTGTGTGTATGTGTGTATATATATATGTATATGTGTATATATATATATATATATATATATATATATATATATATATATATATATATATACACACACACACAGTATTGACAAAACATTTTCAACCAACATCGAACAATGTTAAAAATTGTTCTTAATTTTACATGTCTTAAAAACGAAAGGAACTATACTACCACAGCAAACAATTCAGAAGTCTGGAGTCATAGCATGCCATGACATAAGCAATTAGCTGACAGGTGACAGCACACAGGCAGAATTTCGTTGACAAGTGCCATTTTGCAGCGGACAAAACAAGTGCAAAACAAGTTTTTGGTTTAATTCATTTTCTTAAGTCTGGTCCGTGTCAACGTCACGGAAGTTTTTTAATAATTAAAGGAAGTATCCAGAAGTTTCCAGAAGCATGCAGAAGCTTCCAGAAGTTTCCAGAAGAAGCATCTGGAAGCATCCAGAAGTATACAGAAACATTCAGAGGCATCCAAACGCATCCAGAAGCTTCCAAAAGCATTGAAAAGAAGCAACTAGAATTTTCCGGAACAGGTTCACACAGGTTCATTTTACTATATAAGAGAAATGTAATCGACATGTAATTCAGTCAGTATAAGTCAATCAGTCAGTATTATCAAGACAGGTTTTAAAAGTACAACATCCAACCAAGACGTTGTGTTCCACAGAGCATTATTGTATCATCACAAGGTAAATGTAACACGGTAAGCCTTGAGAAGCGTGATTATTTATTTTTATTATTTTCATGACTTCAAGTGCAAAAATGGCTCCCGACAGTCTTGGATTGGAACTCAGAAAGAAAATTATTGGCGATTACGTAAGTGGAATGTCACAAAAAAGTATTTGTGATAAATATCGCGTGAAAAAATGGGCCGTATCAAGACTATGTTTCAAAGATCGTTCTACGGGGAAGTTGGCAGCAGATAAATGTGAAAAACCGCTTCTAGAGAGGATTCTATGATCGCCAGATCCGTCAAGAAGGATCCCTGGATATCATCAGTCGAGATACAAAAGAAATTAGAGCTGCCTGTATTGGACCGAACAGTCAGACGAGGTGCTGTTGAAGCCGGATTGTTTTCTCGACGCCCTGCAAAGAAACCGCTGATTTCACTTAAGAACTAGAAGAAAAAACTCCATCTCATATTGACTGAAACGTGCAGAAATGGCGAACTGTCCTGTTCAGTGATGAATCAAAGTTCAACATCATTGGGAGCGATAGCGTTTGCCGTGTATGTTGACCGGCCGGAAAACGCCTCGATTTATGTTACTGCCATAAGACCGTGAAACATGGTAGAGACAATGTAATGGTCTGGGAGTGTTTTTCTGCTAACTGTCTAGGCCCAATAAATCGAATTGATGGAATAATGGACCGTTTCATGAATAAAAATATCCTGAAAGATGTCATGTTACCTCATGGCATGAGGCTCATGCTGAATGGAATATGCCAATAAAATGGATTTTTCAGCAAGACCACGATCCGAAACACACTGCAAAAGTAGTCAAGCAGTGGTTTCAAGACAACCACCTATCGGTGATGGATTGGCCGCCTCAATCTCCGGATCTCAACCCTATCGAGAACCTGTGGGAGATCGTCAACCGAAGAATTAATCGTGAAGGTGTTCGTAATAAGGATCAACTGTTTGAACAAACCCAAAAGGCGGTCTAAGCAGCGATTCCACATAGTTTCATTGATCACCTGATCGAATCTATGCCTCGAAGATGGAAGGCTGTGATCGACAACAAAGGATTCGCAACGAAATATTGATAGCGAAATAATTCAAAAAACGTTTCAAAAACGCACTAAATGAAAAATATTCTGAAAAATAGAAATTTATTACATCAAAACTTCTACACAAAAGTTTTTACATTAGCAAAACGCTTTTAAATAAAGTAGCAATTTACTGATAATGTTTTTTTTTCTAAAATATAATTGACAGTTGTATTTTTTTTTAATTTATAATATATAAATTGTTTAAGTGTGGGTTTCTATAATAAACGTTATTAAAAAACTAAATATTGTTTTGTTTTTATAAATGATGACATTTTACGACTACTAAAGTCTGTTTAACAAATTTTAATATAAGAATAATTAAACTTAATGCATTTAAAAAGATAAACAAAATTTCGTTGAAAAACAAAAAGTTTTGAAAAACCGTTAAAATTAAATAAGGTCTTAACTGCTTTTATAATATGGAAACGTTTTTCAATTAAGTAACAAAACACTTTTAATTAATTTTTAAAATAAGTATTAATAAACTTTTGTTTTTTTTATTTTAATTATGTATTTTTTATGAGAAATACTTATCTTTGGAAACACATTAAATTAAAAATAAAGTACAAATGTTAAAACAAAGATTGAAACGTTTCTTTAATGCGTAAATTAAATAGACTAAGCATTTTAGTTTGATAAGTTTCGTTTTAGTTGGGTTATATATATATATATATATATATATATATATATATATATATATATATATATATATATATATATATATATATATATATATATATATATATATATATACATAAATAAATATATATATATATATATATATAATATATATATATATATATATATATATATATATATATATATTTATATATATATTTCTTTTTGCTTTAACTTTGTATTTTTTTAATTTTCTCTTTTATGAAGATTTTTTTTCTTTTTACAATTTTTTTTTTTTTTAGATAACTTTAGTTATGTTTTTGTAGCGCGATTTTAAATTTTAAAAACATGTCAAAAGCCGTCGTCAAATCGTCAAATTCTTTGCAGACAACAGTAAACTTATAGGGATTATGAAAAGTTCGAACAATCAAATGACGCTGCAAAAAGATTTGAACAAAATTGTTGATTGCTAAAAAAAATGGAAAATGAAGCTGAATTATGCAAAATGCAAATCGATTGTAATCAGGGAATTGTCAGCAACACCAAAAGTCCCTATATATGATTATACAATACTTAACGGCAATGGGTTTCTTTGTTCGTTAGAAAAAACAGAAAGAGATCTTGTTGTTTAAATTACAAATAACCTGAATTGGATGAAAGATCACTCAAAACTTGTTTCAACCAGAGCAAACCTTTTGCTTGGGTCACCAGTCAGACTTCGTAGACGAGCTACGAAGCTGGTTCTTGAACTAAAGAACATGACATACCAAGAGAGACTTACAAAATTTGGTTTAACAATATTAGTAGAAAGGCGTAACAGAGGTGATGCAGTTCAATATTTTAACATAATAAACAATTTCAATATTACCAAACAATAATACCGAAACACAATTGCAAGCTCAATCGGTTTAGAAGGACCAGCAAGTGAAGTAAGAGGTTACCCTCATCATACTTCTATGCAAGTAACAAAAAACTATGCTCAAAGAGAAAATATTTTTTTGAAAAGAATTGTGCCTATCTGGAATCAACTTCCGATAAAATTTGTCAATGTCTCGTCAATTAACTGCTTCAAGAACCTTCATGGCAAGCATTAAAAAGTGGCTGCTATAACCAAGCAAACTGGTTTACTAGAACCTCATTGTTGTACAAAATGACTGACAACTACATTGAGCTGACCCGAGAAAACTGCTTTGACTGGGTGAAAGTACAATGTTTCCTGACTCTACAATGTTTCCTGACTGAAAATGCAAAATTTGAAATCTAACTATTTCGTCCGAGAAAATAAATTTGATTTTAAGTTTTGAAAGTTTTGCACAATATGGCGAAATGACAGCATTTCAAATTTTACATTTTTACAACATTCAAAAACATTCTAAATATAATATTTATTACTCCAAACATACAAATATACTTAACAAAAACAAAGATGGGTATTTTACAGAAATTATAAACAACCATTCCTTCGAAAAATGTGAAACTGCAAAACAAATTTTCTGTGAAAAATTTTTTTTTGATACTCTACTTTAAAACACTGTACCTACTTTTGATTCTGATTAATGAAAAAAGAAACTAGTAAATTTCTTAGTTTAAACTCTTCTAAAACTAGATTCTTTACAATTGCTTGCTGTTGTAATCCACAACATAAGAAAGAAGCTTCTTTGCATATTCTGGATGATTGCAATCTCGCTTGTACCTTTGCCAGTGTGAGCTAAAATTGAGGATGTATTGATTCTGTTGCATGCTCACTAAAAATCCCAAATGGAGTCTTTTTCATCTCAATGAATTGCTTTACATAGAAGTAAACAGCATGGACTTTTGTGGTCACACTGACCACACCAGATTTGAACACTGACCACACCAAGATTTGAGTCTTTGAAGCGATCAATTTTTTTTGCAGAATCATTCTCAAGGATCATTCCAAAACATGTTTTCACCACAGACATTTGACGTTTATCAATGATTCCAAAAACTTGAAAAGCAGACTCTGACTCTGCAATCCTTTGCAGGATGTCTATATTGTTAAGTAGCTTGTGGTAGGCATTCCCTGCAAACTACCCACTATGATATGGCTCTTGTTGGATGTGGAGAGCTGAAGGCCATCTGAAAGCACCAGGCCAAACTTTTGTCAAGGCTTTGTACATGTGATTTACAGATAGAGCTCCATCGGGGTATAAGTTCCAAGATGAGTTTGTTTTCATATCCAGATCCAGCAATAATACATGGACCACATTGCCAAATGACTTTGCCTTCTTAATGTCATTGCCAGACTTAACAAACTCTTGATGGCAGGCAACAAGTGAGCCAAGTGTTCTCAATGATCCTGATTGGGAGAGGTTCAATGTCGCACCATGAGCAAAGATGAGAACTTGCATGGTTTTGCAGTCCGCATATAAAGTTAGCGAGTTTCATGTCACATAAGACAACAAAGTTGACTGAGTTGAATTAGATCATTGATAATATTTGTCTCACATTTTCAAGTTTTTCTGGAAATCTCTCTGAAAAAGCCACAAGCATTTGTCACTTTTGTAAATACATTGCTGTACTTGGTTATCCTCTCAGTTAAAAGTTTTTTATGTGGTGGTGACCTTGAATCACTCTGAGAATCCTCAAGAAAAGCTCAATGACAACTAGGACACTTTAAGAAATCCCCTACCTTAACTACCATCAATTCCTAACTTGTCTATATGGCTCTGGAAAACTCTTTGAGAAAGGAGCACTTCATTGAAAAGTTGGGCAAGATCCTTGCAATTCACATTTAGCACAAAAATTTGGCTCTACAATCTTGGTGTCACTGACTCTGTTAATAGTTGATGCCAATTTCTACATGCCTAGATTTGACAATCCTGAATTCAACTGAACCTGCACAAGATCTTCAGTTTTGATTTTTGGCTCTGGAAAAAGGTTTCTGGGGCTTGAGCTTCCTAAAAATGTAAACATTTTTAAATATCTTTAGTTCAAATTTAAACATTGCAATATGTGTAATTTCATATCTAACTTAACTCTGAGAGGTTGATCACCTTTAGAGTGTGAAATTTTGACAATAACTCCAGCAGTTGAAGGTTTGGAAGAGATTACTTGAGTTTTGATTTGTTATGCAGCCAATAGACCTGCTGTAACTAACTGTTTAGATTCTCTCTAAACTTGAATTAACTGCACTGATGTGGCAGACATCTTCTAACAAGGCTCAAGCAATCACAACATCATTGGGGAGTGTTGTCTCCCTCAGGTTTGGAGCACCTTAAGAGTTGTTTTTAATCAGCTTTAGCAGGCTTGGTCGGGAAGCGGGAGCGATCGCTCTCGAATACTGACCACGGAAATTATATTTAGTTGCGAAAAACTGGCCAGGTTTTGTAGTTGTTTTGAGAACATTTAAGTTTATTTACGAAACAAAAAATTTTTGTTTTACGGACATACATGGAAACATAAAAAACTTAAATGTTCTCAAAACATCTTGATGCGAAAGAAAAAAAAGAATATTTGCGAACACTAAAAACCCACCAAATTAACGAACAAACTAATTCTATTGGTGCTGACTAAGCGAAATAAAATTTTGGAGCATTTTGTTGAAATGTTTTAGAAATTATATGATTCACGATTTGTTACGTTTTCAGATTTCTAGCATAAATCGTTTTAAGATTATATATAAATTGTTTATAAAAATAAATGTTTTAAATATATATTAATTAAATTCTCAAAATTTTAAAAGTTTATTACAAATTATAGATTTTATTTGTACATTCTTATTTTTTATGTAAATGTAATTTTGTTGATCTGTTTTTTATCGTAATGTATCTTTTAAAGCAATTTTTATGATTTAAACAAAGACTTACAAAAATAATTGCGTTTTCAATAAAGTTATAATCGTTAAAGTTAATAAAACTAATCATGTAACACATATAAGAAGTTTCTGGTTACTAAACACAAACAACGCATACAAAGTAACTCGCGGATGAACAAGCACCGCGCCTGAGGTCACGACAGAACACAAATATATATAGCAAATAATTAGATATAAAAAAAAGTTTCTAGATATTGGTTTAATAACTCTAATTATTTTCGCTCCATTTGCCATCTTAAAAACTCGTTACACTTTTTTCTGCTTTAATTACTAATTGAATTACTAACTAAATAAAAAGCCCACTCACTAAACATCATCAGCGATATTGTGAAGCAGTTTCGCTTCCTCGTCATATTTTTAACCTTTTTAATTGATTTCTATCTTCTTAATTTAATGTCTATAGTAATTCAATGATTTAGTTATTTCATTTGTTTATCTTACTAAAAAGAATTGCTTCAAATATGTTAAACTTTTCAAACTACGCGAAACATAAAATAGGTATTAATAAAAATTAGCTTTTTTATTTATAAAATAATTTAGCTTAAATAAAACTAAAACTTGCAAACTTTGTTTAATAAAGAATATTTGTTTCCTTTTTAAACAATCGTAAGATGTTACTTTAGATAAAAAACATCGCTTAATTTTAAAAAAAATTTTTTGGAATTGTCTCTCATCGGTCCAATTAATCTTAAGCGCTTTTTTTTTTCTTCTTTTTAAAATGTTCTTCAAACGACTAAAAAATCTGGCCAGCTTTTCGCAACTAAACATTATTTACGTGGTAAGCAATTGAATTAAATTACAGAAAAAGAGATGCACAAACCAATTGGGCATATCGACCTCAAATATATTTGATATATTTGAACAGTTATTACATTTGAACTAAAATTTTATATAGTGATCCAGTTTTTATTGAATCTGTTGGGATCATACAGAATCGTCTATTTTACAGACGTGTTAGTTATATAATAGTTTAATGATAAACAAAAACTAGGGTTACAATATGGAAATATGCATAAAAGAATCATGGAATCTGAAAAATACATTATTTTGAAATTATAGCACAATGTACAGACCGGTCAGTAAATTACACAGGTATACGGTTCCACAGACCAATTGGGCAATATGACTTTAAATATATTTGATAATTTCCAATTGTTATTACATTTGACTTGAAATTTTTGATGGAGATACATAACTATAAAAAAATTAAATGCCATAATTTTTTTTGCATTTGTCAAAATTATCCAGAATTGTTAATTTTACAGACTGAAGTGTTTTTATTTATTTACCTAGTCTTTTAAAAATAAATTTAGATTTAAATCTTCTAGAAAAAAAAGAAAAAATTCAGGTTATATTATAAAAACTCCATGCTATATGCATAAAGGATCGTGGAATCCAATTAATTCATCTGTTTAAAACTATTGCTTAATTTACAAACCGATTAGTAAATCACTGCGTAAGGGCATTGAAATAAATCATTCAGAATTATCTATTTAACAGACAGAAGATTCTTTAATAAAACTAAAATTTAAATTTGAATGAAAATAACTTACAGCAACAGAACTTCCTGAAATTTTAAGTACTTACAACAGTAATAGCAGGTGTAACAGCAGAACTCTACCTAAAATTGTAATAAAATTATTATTAAAAACAATACATCTAAATATATACAATAATACATCAAATAACATCAGATACACAATAATTTAAAAAAAATATTTGTTAATTCATTTTAAAAATTAAAAATTAAAAAAAATTATAAATTAACAATTAAAACTAAATAAATATAAAATAAGAAACTTATTTTTGGAGATTTGTGAACTGTCGACAACACCTAAAATGAAAAAATGAAAACAACATTAAAACAAAAAATATTTTTATTCTAAAATTTATCTCTTGGCTTTTAGTGAATGATTAGAAGTAGTTTCAGTAACGAAACAACCTAATAATCATTTTTAACGATAGACACCAGCGAGAAGGTAAGCCAAGTTGTCTATCAACACAAAACACACAGACCATGTGACACTAAACACTGCAAAAAATGCTGGGGCAGATATTCTAATGATGCCCTTTCTAATTTAGACAAGGAGCAAAAATGCATTGTAAACATAGTTGGACCTGCTCTTGCAGCCAACATCCAACTATTATCACATGGTTGTAATGGTGCTTCTCTTTCTCTTTTCTACAAATATGGGCACTGCTCTAAAGAGCTAGCGTCCCTTGTTTATCTTATTCTTTTGTCTCCCTTGTTTATCTTAAACTCATACTCTTTTTTTTTTCCACGAACATCAGTTCTTTGGAATTAGCTTTCTTTATCTTGCTTCCCTGTTTCATATAATTTGCAATCTTTCAAGTCATCTGTCAATTGTTATCTTACTCTACAAACTTTATCTTTTCTCTTCCAGTAACTTCCAACTCCAATGTTTGCTTGCAGCCTAGTTGGAACAACTCAAAAATATACATACAATAACTTACTGTTGTTTCAACGCTGTGCCACAAGACCAACAGAACACAAACATAAATAATAAAAACAAAAACTTGATCAAAATGACTAACCTGCATTATCAAATGAAATTATAGCCATTCCACAGTTCCAACAGAAGAGTAAGATACATGTAATGATATACAGGTAGATAAACACAAAGATACACATAATGACTAATGGCTACATAAATACAAACATACATATAATGACTTACGAGTGGGTCAGCACCGCTCCAAAAGTCCAACAGAACACAAACATACACATAATGACTGATAGGTACATAAACACAAACATACATATAGTGACTTACGGGTGCGTTAACACCGCTCCAGAGGTCCAACAGAACACAAACATACACATAATGAGTAAAAGGTATATAAACACAAACATACATATAGAGACTTACAGGTGTGTCAACACCGCTCCAGAGGTTTGACAGAACACAAACATACACATAATGACTAACAGATACATAAACAGAAACATGCATATAGTGACTAACAAGTGAGTAAAAACAAACAAGCAAATAATTACAGACACACCTACAAAAACATACATGCAAACACAAAAAAATGTAAACACAAGGATACATATATTGACAGGTATGTCAGCACAAAAATAGAAAGCATGACTTACGGGTATGTCAACATGATGGCAGATGTCTAATAGAAAACAAATATACATATAAAGAATTGCCGGTGCGCCAACACCGCTCCAGATGACCAAACAGAACACAAACAAGAACACATTAAATTGAATGACAATAAAAATAATAATAACAATAATATTATTAATAAGAAGACTAACAAACATAAATACAATAAATTAAATCCCCATTGTGTCCAAAATGATATTAACTGCATTTTTGTTTTTTACAAACTTTGCCCTCCACATAACCATCAGCTTGTCCCTCTAGCACAACACATTTCATCCTCCACTCTTTGACCAACTCAATGTCATACTTATCTTCATAACCATCATATAGTATATGAAACTCATACTCTTTATCAAATTCATCGTCGTCTAGAACACTTACCACAAGCCCTGAATGAATACCATACATCCTTGCCATCATTATCTACTATTTTATGTTTTATTCTTTTTCCTAAAAACTTTGGAACCCCTCCCTTTGATGTGCCTGTTCTTATTTTACTTCCAGTTTCATTAAGTAACCTAGCGTCGCTCTCTAATCTGACTTTTTTTTTTTAATGTTAACAACATTTCTTGTCTTTCATTAATCTGTCTGATAACTGAACATTTTATTGCAGTTGTGCGTTGTTCAGGGACGTCTTTTAAAAATTTAAAAATTGATATTAGATTGGTTTTTAATTTACCAATACCAAATTTTTTGTAATAATCCCCTTTTGCCTTTTCTCCTAATTGTAACCACTTTTCTGGAGATTTTTGCTGTAATACTTTTAATCGAAATTTAATTTGTCTTTGCAACTTCATTACAATTTCATTTTCAGTTCCTGAAATTTTTTCAAAATCCTCTTCACACAAAATTAAACCACCATCCTTTCCGATTTCTGTTGTCAAAAACACTTTCTCTTCGCTTGCCTTTTGTTTCTTTATTTCCTTTTCTAAGTTGCGCTTGTCCATATCATCAATTTTGTACTGCAATATATTTGCTTTTTTCTCTCTGTACTTTCTGATATACCCTTTTCTATTTCGTCTTGCTAGTAAAACTAGCTTTTCAATTTCTTCCTGTGATTTTCCATCTATTCAATCAGCTGTTTTGTTGTTGTTAAACATGATGACACCAGCTGCAGCTACTGTTGTCATGTTAAGTTTCATTTTTAACTTGCGATCATAGGAAGCAAAGTCACGTTCAGACACAACGTTAGTATGTGGGCAGTTTTGAGTTTCCTCGAGCACATCATCACCCGGATTGCCATATTTTCCTCCAGGCAATTGGTCTCTTAACTGACTCTGAATCATTAACAAAAATGTGCAACATATAACTTCAAGACATTCTTGTGTTAAGGCATCCAAAAGTGGATCATTACAATTCGAAAATAAATGATCAAATACTTCACCTTGGTGAGATATTTTACATCAAAAAATGTAGAACCACTTAAAATTTTTGATGCATCAAAAAAACAACAAAAAAAATAATTGAATATTTGCAACCAAACGGTATTCAAGGAAAAAATATGACTCTCCTCTTCAATAATACAAAAAAGAGGTCTTGATATCAGTTTATTAAAAATTCCTAGAGCTCTAATTGAAGCGTGAAAAATGATGTTATCAATATGAAGGAAATTTGAACCATCAAGATTGAAAACAAATTCTTTAAGGTGATCTTCATGAAAATATGTTGCTCCACCAAATACAAATATAATGTTAAAGCGATGATACAGAAATAAAACTATGTAATTTTTTAAAAACTTTCAACGCAAAAATGTCTTCCATTCATCAGCTTTTCTATTCCACTGATCACCATGCCTATAGCTTGTAAGTTTTGAAAGTTCATACAAAATATCAAAGGTGCGAGAGTTTTGAGAGTTTTTAAAACCACCATGAATACTACCTTCCTGCTCAGCCACTTTTTCCCATTCTATGATTGCTTTTTCTGCATATATTCCTAGATTGTGAATAAGGTGTAAGCCACCAAAAACATGATGCATTTGAGAAATTTTTCATTAAAAGGAAGCTGATCATAGTTTTTAACAACAAAAGGCAAAATTGCTTTTCTCCAATGTTTAAATTGGATAAAAAACTTGAATTAACAATAGTGCGATCAATCAGTTTTTTAGCTCTCCAAAATAAGATTGTACCTCTCCAGAAAACATATCTTCTATTCCAAACGTGTAGCTACCAGATGATGTTGTGACTTGAAAACTACCAACCACCCTAAAATTATACTTTGTGCCATCTGTATGAAGAACATTGTTTGTGCTATTCAACATAGCCTCTCTCACTTGAGCTTTTGATAAAAGGTTCATTTCACTAAAAAAATCAGCAGCCAAAGATTTTTTTTGGAAGTGAACCACATGAAATTCCAGCCATTTTTTGTAGTACAGTTCTGATAACAGATTCAACATTAATTACAGAAACATTTTTATATAAAAGGTTGTAATATACAGTGCGAATTTCATTATTATATCTACCTCCTTCAAAAACATCAATTATATTTTTTTCAAATATGTCAACTCTTTCCTTCAGCTCTTCTGTAAGATTTTCGAAGTAATTCAACTCTCCTTTAAGAATGAATCATTCGTTTCATCAGATTTTTTCACAACAGTGTTTTCAATTTTTTTCTTCAAATACCATGCCTTTTTGTCAATCTGATTGTGAACGCTTTCTAGCCAAATCAATTTCTTTTTCCAATCTTAAATTTATTTTTAACAATTGGCTAATCCTACAATCCTTTCTAATGTCTCTTTTGTTGACATTTCTGACATTATATTTTGATAAGATTGCTTGATACTTTCTCTTATATTGATTGCATCTTTTATTAACTTGTCTATTTTTCAATTTAAGGTGATTATTTCTCCGTTTGTATCTTTTTATTTGATAGGTCAAATCACCAGAAAATAAAGGTAGTTTTTTATCTGAATTGGAAACTGGAAGAATCTCTTCACTAACACGCGTTTCAGTAAGAAATTTTTTAAACCTATTTTCAAAGGGATATATACAATAGAAGTTGGGGTAACAGGGCACGACACTTCATCATTAGTAATTTGCAAGTTTAAATCAGAAGATACAAAAACAGTTACATGATTTGGAACAATTTCACTATTGTAGATAGAAGTAGGGGTAGGACAAGCATCAGAAGGTAACAAACCAACAAAATCAAAAAAAGCACCATTAAAAGATAAAGCAGAGCTTAAAAAATGTTTTAAGTCCAAATTTTTGGCTTGATTTAATTTTACAATGTAATCTTTAAATTTTTTTAAGATCCTTATAAGCATCACTCTTGAGATATTATACTTACAGTAGGTTGTAAAAAATAATGAAAGATTTTCTAATGTTATGTTATGTTTATTTTTGTCTTTGCAAATTTGTAAAAAACAGCTATTAGTTAACACAAAATCAGGATATTTGAGAAAAACAATGCTATCATTTATATCTAAAAAATCCAAAATATTCTTGCAGGTTGCTGTTTCAGAAAACACTTTGGTAGCTAAAATTGATAATAAATTTAATTTGAGTGATTACAATAAATCTTTTGCTAATCAAAGAGTTGAAGTTTGATAATATCTTTGTGAAAATAAACAAAGGTAGATCATCAAGCTTAAGATTCTATAAATAAAATTATTGAAAAATAAAATGTTTGTTATATATTTTTCCGGATTTAAAAATTTTAAGTCTATCTAAGTATGACTTACATTCTTGACTTATAGATTGAACCACCATCTCACGTAGATTGTTAAGTTCACAGCCTAAAAGAAGAGAATTTGAATTTGAAATTAAAGTTCATTGGTTCTTTTACTTAGCCAATAAAAAATATATATAAAAATAAATGAAAAAAAAAATGATAACATTCTTACACATTTCCATTTTGTGAACTTTAGACTAAAAGTTTAGTTGATTACTATTTCTTTTTGTTTTGAAAAAAACAGTTTAGAGAATCTACAGACTAAAAACAGTAGTAGAAACTGTAAGAATCAAGCTTGTAGTTGAGCAATCCAGACAAAATACCTTTAAAAATATAAAATCTTTATTTTTATTGCCTTGAAAACTTAAGTCATTAATAAGGAACATACTTTCACTTTCAATTTTATTCGTAGTTAAAATTTCGGAATTGCTAAATCGAAACAAAAAACGTCATAAAATACGCGAAGAAATATATATAAAT
>NC_061170.1:1683014-1773459 GCF_022113875.1 Hydra vulgaris
AATTAAATTCCAGTCAATATGAATTCAAAAAAAATAATTCCACTGAATACGCCATACTTCATGTAACTAGTAATATTGCAGATTCTTTTGAGAAATCACAATTTACTCTTGGAGTTCTTATTGACCTATCAAAAGCCTTTGCTACGATAGATTAGGAGTTTCTTATAAAAAAACTAAAAAACTATGGAATCAGCGGAAATTTATTCAATTTGCTAAAAAGCTATCTAAGCAATCGTAAACAGTTTGTGCAAATTGACGTATCCTCCTCAACAAGTTTACTAGATATAGCATGTGGTGTTCCCCAAGGTTCTATACTAGGGACACTACTTTTTCTTATTTATGTTAATGATCTGCACAATGCCTTAAATTTAAAGACAGTAATGTTTGCTGATGATACAAATCTTTTTCTCTCCGGCAAAAATATCATTACATTATATAATGAAATCAACATAGAACTAATTAAAGTTTCAAATTGGTTAAAGTCAAACAAACTATCAATTAACTTGGAAAAAACTAAATGGACTTTATTTCAAAAATCCCAAAAAAACTTTTACCAAATGATATGCCTCCAATATAAATTGACAATGTTCAAATAAAAAAATCAAAAGTTATACATTTCCTTGGTGTTTTGATTGATGAAAAATATAACTTGGAAAAACCATATTGAAATTTTGCGCGATAAAGTTTCAAAAAACATTGAATTAATGTATAAAGCGAGAAATTTTGTAAATAGACATTCATTAATTTAACTTTATCACTCGCTAATTCAATGCCATATAAACTATGTCAATATCGCATGGGGTAGTGTTAAAAAAAATTCAATTAGATCCTCTATATCGGCAACAGAATATATATATATATACAATATTAAACAAAATAAAAATTATGCGATAACTTTTTTTTGCGATTTAGAATGCTTTAACTGTTAAAATCAAAATAAATATGCTTGTTTAAAACAAGTGTATACCCAGAGGCGGGTTTTGTCACGCGCCAAGGAGGGGGGTGAAAGGTTTTAAAAAAAAAAAATTAGGTTCCTATGTTTTTATTTATAAGTAGCTTTCCTTTTTAAAAATCAAGTATACGTATAATACGTATAATTTCGAAATCAATTTCATTCGTCAGTATAATAGTCCAATTCTGTATAATAGTCAATTTACAAAAAAATATTTCTGAAAAAACGTCCCACGGAGGGGGGGGGGGCTACTACTTACTTCCTCCCCCTCCCCTAAAACCCGCCACTGTGTATATCTGCGCGCTAAATACATTGTATAAAAAGTTAAAGAAAAGTTGTGAAAAAATACGTATTTAGGAATTAAATATAAATAGTTCAAACTATTGCTTGAGTGTTTAAAACAATTTTGGGGTTTTTTCAGAGTGCTTGCATTTGTCAAACATTTTCCTAATAAAATGTGTAACAATAACGTATAATAACATAATAACAAGTAATGATTCGGATAATTTTTACTCGTATTATATTCGATTTATACAAATGGTTTTTAAATTAAAAAAAAGATAATTTAGCAGAAAAATTAGCAAATTAATGATTAGGGAGGAGCGATTTCCATAGCAAAAAAAAAAAAAAAGGATGAAAATAAATGAATGGTATGGTATTTTACAAATTATAACACTCAAATGAAATTTTTTTTTTAAGTTTAGATGAATTCTTGTTTATTGTACTTTTTTTTCTTGAGAAAAAACGAATAAATATCTAAAAATATTGCTTTATTGAAAACTTTTTTTTCTTGAGAAAAAAAAGTTTTCAATAAAGCTTTTTTTTTAAAACTTTTATTTATAAATAAAACTTTTTTTTCTTGAGAAAAACAAGTTTTCAATAAAGCAATATTTTTCGATATTTATTCGTTAATTTTTTAAGGCAAATCAATTTAAAAGATATATATATTTTTTTGAAACTAGCATTTTATTTCGCTTTTTTTAAATCTCATTTATATTAGGAAAAAAACTCATTTATTTTAGGATCCGTTAAAAGCTTTGGGCACTAGTCACTTGGTTCAAATTGGGTCAAAGACGTTAGGTACTTCAAGTATTCATCTAGAATAAAAAAGTATCATTTTTTTTTTACAACAATTCAAGACTACAATTCGCAATCAGAAAAATTTAATTTCAAAATTTTTTCAAATCGCAAAACAATAATGCAAAACAGCGAATTTTTTGTCTTTGACAATCCAACTCATTGTTTTTAATTATCTGTATCATTATTTACTTATCTGTATAGCCATTAGCTGTTATAATCAAACTTATGTAGAGTTTGATAATGAAGTATAGTTATGATAATTGTATGATAGTCATGTATTTAATGATATTAACTACGAGAATTAAGTTAAGGAATTGTAATAAACAATATTTATTGCAATTCTTAACATTAATTGAAAATTTAAAAATAAATTTTAACTTTTTTAATAAAAATAAATGAAAACATTCATATAATATTTTACATTTAAATTTAATAAATATCTAATAAAAACCATGGACAATTTTATATAAAGAAAACGTTTTAAAAATTAAAATTGAAAAGGAAATTATTCTCTTAAATTTATAAATTTGTTGAACAAATGTGAGTTTCTTTAGAAAGAGATAAGTTATCTTTTAAGTTTGATTGTATAAATAAAATATCTTCGCTTAAAGTATTTTGAGCCCAAAATGGAAACGTATTTTCTTCGACTCGAGAAAATGTAAATATTGCAGAATTGCTACGCTTTCTCAGTTTTGGGGTGACTTCACCTATTTGAAAATCGCGTTTATTCATAAGAGGAGTTAATTCTCGAGTTATTATTTTCCTTGGTAAACTTGCAGACAGACTTCTTTGCGCAACAATTTTAGTTGTATAACTTGATGCTGTAAAAGAGGAAACTCGATGGAAATTTGTCATTACATTATCGTTGGCCTCATTCACAGAGTTAGAATGAATAAATGTTTTGTGTTTTGAATGATAGCTGCTGTCTCTTAAGCTGGACAGTTGCACAGATTTGCTGCGACCTTGAAGGCGTCTTTTTTGGAATTCTTGACGTTTACTCAATGCATCGTGCTTATCGTCATTTCTTAAAGTTAATCTGTAAGTGCTTGTTCGCCTAAAAAGACTTTCATGTTTGGTTTCCGAAGTTTTTTCGGGTACAGGAAGACTCCTCTTTCGATAGAACTCATTTTTGTCTGTAGATATTTCGCTTGATTCTGAAACAATTGAAGGAAGAGAAGAAGATTTTTTTAAATCTCGATCGTGTCGTTTTGATATTGTTGTCAACCGATGCTGCAAATCTCTGAATGCATTTGTAATTTTTAAAAAAGAAGATCTTCTTTTTTTAATTAACAGGTTATCACATTGACTGATACTATCAGATACCAAATTATTCGAAAACTGGTAAGGATAATATGAGCACTCATTTGGTTCTGTCTGCGAATTTGGTTGTGCGAACTTGGTCATTATTTAACTTGACTTCACTAATCTAGGACAAAAAAATTCTTTTAGTTTCATAACATTTATTAATCACGTGAATTTTTATTACTATTATTGCCATCATTATAACTATTGTTATTACAGCTATTATTATTGTTATTAGTTAGACTATATTCAGTATAAGCATTTCTTATTCATATATTTTATGTAACGTGCACTTTTTAAAACAGTTTCAGTTTTTATAGTCCAAATCGTCATCTGTCATCAAACATCACCAACTGTCTTAAGGGTGTATTAAAAATAAAATTTTTTTTAAAAGTAAAATTATTTTAAAACAGTATAATTAAATAAAAAACTTCTTTTACGAGTTAAAACTCTTTATTTATAAATGGTTTTATGAAATATTTCAAGAGTGTATAGATACCCTCGCTATCAAGTGAAATATGTAATATTGATATATGTGATACTATATGTTATACAGGATAACAAAGGTTGTCTATACTCCCATGTAAAATTGTGTAAAACCATTAAAAGATATTTTTTATTAAGTTTTAAATAAACTCTTTTAGTCTGAATAATTATTAATCCTAACCTTGACCACTAAGCATGCTAGTAAAGTAACACCTTAAACCGTTAAACCCTAAAGGCCAAATAGTTGTGATGTTTCTTAAAAGAAATTTAATATTATATAAATATTGAAATTGAATAACTAATTAAGAACAAAAAAAAGAAGTAAACTGGAAAAACGGCAAAAATTTAAACTACTTTCGTAAAAAAGTATTCCAGTTTTTATACACATAACACTTTATTTACTTATCTATTTTACTGACCATTTACTCAGAACTGGTCAGTAAAATAGATTAGTAATTTGTTTAATTGACAAATTCTAATAATTTATATTTTTTGTTCATTTTCCTAAAATTTAAAAGTAGAAAAAGAACTCCCATAAGTAATTTCTCTCTCTCTCTCTCTCTCTCCTTCTTCCTAGTTGTTTTTTATTTAATTATTTCTTGATGCGGGATGCTTTAATATTGCAAACAATGTGTTGCGTTCAAGGTTTACAAACGGTCACAAAACTTAATTGGCATGCAGCGTTTAAACTTACGTGTCAGTTTTGAAGACTTGTATACATTAGAAAAATGTCAAAAATATCAATTTATGATTAACGTTCTCAAAGCTCTGCTGAAATCAAACCAAAGTAATTTTTCTCACAGATTTTACCCATTAACGATTACGATTAAATTTATGTAAGAAAAAAAAAGTAAAAATTACTTTTGTCTTTTATTTTTAAGATAGTTAAAAATAAAAGACAAAAGTAAAGACCCGCAGTATGTGGCAGATTTACAACAGTAATGTTTCAAAAAAAGTTTAATCTTTTTTGCTATTAAATAAAAATGTTTATAATTAAAGCTTTAACTAAAAAGTAAATGAGACAAATTCTCACAATTAAAATTTGAAAAGATCAAAACCGAGATCTATATTTTCTTCTTTTTCTATTTTTGTCTCCATTTATTGTGTAAATGCTGAGCCACTATGATGAACTACAAACCTAATTATTATGTACATATACTTTACAATTAGGATAAATATGTTTAATTATTTACAGAAAAATGTATAATGCTATAAAAATAGTGTACAAATAGGACGTAATTATGTGTTTTAAATACATTTATCACGAATAACATGCTCAATTAAAATCAAATAATAACAATGTGTAAAGATCTCTAAATAAATCAAGCGCGTCATTGTTATTGCAAAAATGTTTTGTTTTGTATATAAAGGAGATAATTTAAGTATAAAGGAGATGTATAAAAAAAGAGATTATATTAGACGATGTTAAAGATATTTCATATTACTTCATCTTTGATAAAATTTGCATGAATTTGCAGCTCTTATAAACAGATTGTATTAAATTTTAGATTTTAACGTGTACTACTTAAAACCCTAAGTTAAATAGAAACATCCTTTTCGGATTTATATATATATATATATATATATATATATATATATATATATATATATATATATATATATATATATATATATATATATATATATATATATATATATACATATATATATATATATATATATATATATATATATATACATATATATATATATATATACATATATATATATATATATATATATATATATATATATATATATATATATATACATATATATATATATATATATATATATATATATATATATATATATATATATATATATATATATATATATATATATATATATATATATATATATACAATTTATAATATATATATACAATTTATAATATATATATACAATTTATAATATATATATATACAATTTATAATATATATATACAATTTATAATATATATATATACAATTTATAATATATATATACAATTTATAATATATGTATATACAATTTATAATATATGTATATACAATTTATAATATATATAATATATACAATTTATAATATATATATACAATTTATAATATATATATACAATTTATAATATATATATACAATTTATAATATATATATAAAATATAAAAAATATGTTTAAGTTTCATGAAATATATAGACTGCACGAAAAGTAACGTTTTGTTATCCAATTTAAATAACTCTAATTATGCAAATTTAAAACTATGCACATTCAAAACAAAAGAATTTCTCATAATAACTCACCGTGTTCGTAATTAAGAAAAACTAGTTTTTTAAGAAAAAGCAAAAATAAAAATAATTAATTACAGTTAAAGTTTTATCAAACATAAACTAAATGATGACGACATGTTTCCGTGAGGAAAATAAACCTTTATTTTATATATGAACTTTATAAATACCACTATATTTATTAAGTTCATATACAAAAAAAAAAGTTTTTTTTTTTATTATTTGTATTATTGTCGTAGTCGTCATAGTTGCAGTTACGAACTCAATAACTCAAGACTAAACACGCAAAGCAGGTACTAAATAATGATAAATAACCATAACATGTTTACGCACTTGAGTTCTTATTAAATTAAAAAAAAAAATTAAAAATTTTTATTTTATTTAATTTGTATTTTATATTAAAGCAAAGATTTTAGTGGTCTAACACCTGTACAATTTCCTGGACTTCCTTATTACTGTCATCCATAATAAATAACCATAAAAAATAAATTGACCACAAACAACAATTTCTCTGTTAAAAATAAACTGTCCAATCAACAAAATTTTTTTTTCCATAAATATAATTAAAAAAAAAACTTCAAGCTTAATTCGCAAAATTTTTAAACACAATGACTCCAGCATGGAATTCGTTTTACTTTATGCTTTTTTTTTGACTTTTAAATTTTACAATAGCAAGTGAAAAGATAGTAATTTAATCTAATTGAATTGATGCTTAATATCTTTCTAAGTCGAATTAAATATGTTAACGGAGATTACGTTTAAGATGAGAAGACTTGTAACGAGATTTTTTAAATATCGATAACAATCACTGTTTTACTAGATGTAAAGAAAAACAAAGTTAACCTGGTTTAGATAAACCAGTGTAAAAAGTGATCTGGTTTAAAAACAACTATTTATAAAAGATAACCTGAAATACCTTGAAAGCATTAAACATTTATGAGTTTTTATAAGTAACGTGAAATACAATGTAAACAGGTAACGTGTTACCATGAAAACAGGTATCATGACCATGTATATGTATAAAGTTAATGTATAAAACACAAAATAAAAATACTGTTTCAAATTTTTAGTTAATTTTTCATATATATAAGTATATATCTATATTATTATCATTCTCTACGTTCATAGACGTTTAATCCCCTGGACACCAGTTTGAAATGAATGTGGACGGCTACAACCTCGCAACTCTTTTCACACACACATAAATTATTCTTTTTATTGTTTCTTATATATTTATATTATTATCATTACAAGACTATCTTCTGAGACGTTTAATGCCCGTGGATTTCAGTTTAAAATAAAACTTTAAAATCAAGGAGGCGCTAACACCTCGCAACTCTTTTCTTACACCTATACACAAACACACACGCATACAACCCAATCCAAAACATCATTATACCCAAACAGTATTGCTCATATGTATATATATATATATATATATATATATATATATATATATATATATATATATATATATATATATATATATATATATATATATATGTATAAATATATATATATATATATATATATATATATATATATATATATATATATATATATATATATATATATATATATATATATATATATATATATATATATATATATATATATATATATATATAATAATTTCTGTTAGGAACAATTAGAATTCTTTTGTTTTTTTATAACTTTGTATACTTTTCCAAACTTGGAACATAGTTGTTTTTTTTGTTTCAACCCGTTTTTTTTAAATTCTTTATAAGTTTGTTCTATTGATTTTCGTTTATTTCTTTTTTTTTGTTTAGTTTAGTGTCAATTAAAAATAATGGTTGTTTTTAAGGTGTTTTTCATTAAGCTTTAAAGAATTTTTTGAGAGATTAATTTTTCTAGATTAATTTTTTAATAGAGAGAGATTAAAAGTGACGTCAAAAAAATAACTTTAACAACTGGTTTCAGTGTGAAAGTTTAATGGTTTAAACATTTAAAAACCATTAACACTTTTATGAATACTTTTTAATATAAATATTTAAACATAAAAGCCAGTAAATCTCGATTTTCTTTTCTACTCAGATAAATCTCTATTTGCGATAGGACAAGATCTTTGACTCCAAATAGGAACTGGATCTTTTATGTGGGTCTAAGATTCAGATCGCATTGGATTATAAAATGATACAGATCCATGACTTGGATTTTAATATTTTATGTAAAAGATCTAGAGAATGTATCCAGATCTGTTGATTTTAGTGAGTGACTTTGGATCTTTATCTAATTTGTAACTACATTTAAGTACTGCATATAGAATTAATTAAAAGCATTAATACTATGCCAATACAGTGTATTGTAAAAATATTATGTGAATACAATATGAATATTAAGTGAATTCTGTATGAATATTATATAAATACTGTGTGAATACTATGTGAATGTTATGTGAATACTATATGAATACTATGTGAATACTATGTGAATACTATGTGAATACTGTGTAAATATTGTGTGAATATTATGTAAATACTGTGTGAATACTATGTGAATACTATGTAAATATTATGTGAATACTATATGAATTTTCTGAGAATACTATGTGAATATTGTGTGAATACTGTGTGAATACATCGTACGGAAAAAAGTAGCATTAGATCTAGTAGTTACATTTAAAATTCGTTGTGCTTCTTTATTACTTCGTAATAATTATAACTTTTTATCAATTATTATTGTTTGAAGTCAAAGGCGATATAAAGGAAGATGTGGGAGGTCATAAGCCATCAAAAACAAAACAAAAAAGCAATTCTAAACTTTTAGTCGGTTTTTAAGGAATATAGCCGGCTAGTCCGGCATTCAACACATTTTAGTCAGCGAATTTTTAGTTTTGAGAACCTTTTCTTTTTTTTTAATTTTTTGAAAAGCAGTTGGCAGTTTTTAAAGATTTTCACCCCCTCTTATTTTATTTCTAGAACCACCCCCTTTTGTATTTATTGTTAATTATTACTAAAGGTCAGGAAAAATTGCATTGAATTAAAAAATTGAATACAAAAAAACACCTCCTCCCGCAAAGCAAACCAGCCGCAGGGTAATTGATTAGACCGGATAATGTAATAGTATATAAATGGTTTTCTTAAATTTTTTGTAGCAAAAAAATTTTTATTGTTAAGGACGCTCCAAATAGACCTTGACTGAATCTTCCTTAAACAAAAGTGTTTCTGTTTAAAGATCGCCTTATAGTTTTCTGGTAAATGGAATATTTTTTCAATTAGAAAAAAGTTTTACGTTCTTTTTTATTGACAACAAAGACAACACGCGAGGCGATGAATAAAAGATGCCTTAACACCTATGTCAACTAGATATTCGCAAATATAGTCTCTAACAAAGATCTTCGCATCTGGAATCAGTTGCGTTTGATGTTGCTAATGCCAATGACATCAACATCTTTAAAAGTAAAATTTACTCACACATTTTGGTATTTTTAAAAGTTATATTTTCGTTACTGCAAAAACTTATTATTTTTTTATAAAAAATTTTTATTTGCATTTATGTCAACGCTGGACGTTATTACATAATTTAATTTGGCGCACGTTGTTAGTGTGTAACAACATGGACCTGCGAACCTTTTAGAGCATGTATCTTTTGTTAAATAAAAAATAAAAACAATCTATTCTATTATCACTTTATTTAATTAAAAAAATAAATTTGGTAAATTTTGTTCTTTTATTTGTAAATGTTATTTTTTTCTTTCAATTTTTTCATTGTGAGTTTAATAAAACTTACATGGAAAAACGTATTTTATAAATTTTAAAATTAACTCTATATAAAGTAACACTAAATAAACACGTATCGTAAAAAAAAGTATATAAAAAAGTTACAACTGAAGTTTAGTATTCATTAGCAATAACAGAAATATATCCAACCGGCATTTGATCCTAAATAGACGTCTTTTAAACGTTTAAAATAAGTCCTTTTATGTCCAAATACCGGCTGGGCAGGTATTTATTTTACGCGCAAAGACAACAAAATATGTATACTTATGTTATTATATTTATGTAATACAGTTTCGTTTGCACCAATTGTTTTTTTTTAGCTTTTATATAAAAAGCCTTCTTGCCCCATTCGCCAACTGACCCCGTTTTTTTCTATATGTATGCAATATAAAATTTTTTTAAATTAAAAAAAAACCAACTCAGAACGCTTTATATAAGCAAATTATGATAGATAACTAATGTTATTTATATTTCGAACAAATCTTCAAGAAAACTTTTTGAAACATTTGAAGAAGTATCACATAACTATAAACAGTACTTTGAGAATTTATGAAATCTCAGTTCTTGAGCACCTTTTTTTTCTTGATTAACGACATACCAAATAATTTGACATAAAACACAAAATAATATGCTAATCATAGCAAAATTATTGAGTTATCAGCTATCTCATGTGATGTTAATTTTTTCAAACAAATATTAACTACAAACCACACCATTTAAAAGTTGATAACCGTTATATTACCCATAATGGCCGATATGTTACTTAAATTACGTATTAATATGAAATCATAGAAATATTTGTAAAAAATGCTGGATTTTTAGCAATAAAGGCGCTAAAACAACTTTTATGTTGACTTTGTATATAAATATTTATCATATTTTTGGTTACTGAGGCTCATACTTTATACATATATTTTATTATATATGTATATATATATATACATATATATATATATATATATATATATATATATATATATATATATATATATATATATATATATATATATATATATATATAGACATATATATATATATATATATATATATATATATATATATATATATATATATATATATATATATATATATATATATATATATATATATATATATAATATTTTATATACATATATATAATATTTTTAGAGAAATGCACGTTTATAATAGTTAACTAGAACATATTCTAAATTTAATAAAATTTCCTTAAATATATTGGATAAATACTTGTTATCTTAAAGTAATTACCGTTGTTTAATGTATAATTTATATAAAAAAACCTAACGGTATTTGCTGTTATGCAAATTAGAGGAAAATGGGGTAAAACTGAACAGCAGGGAAAAATTAACACTCATGAAAATGTTATTAATTTTGATTAAATTCAGTTTTAAACAATATTTAAAAATTATTTTAGTTCTATATTTTGAAAAATTTTGTGCTCTATCTAATGACGTAACAATAATAAAAAAAATTCAATTAATAATTTTTATAGCAAACTCAAACGTTTGAGCATGAACATTTTTTAAAATTTTATTATGACGTAAAAATCGAAAAGATAAAAATCTTAACACACTCAAGCAACACAACATCATTTGCAACATATTAAAACACTTATTTTTCCAGTTTCATCAGCAACACTTGCATTGAACCAAACATTAATTGGAAATATCTTTAAAGCGCAATTTCGAGTCCAAATCGTCAGAAACAAAAAAATGTTGACATAAAAAGAGTGGAATGTAAATTAGGGTGGATCGATTTTCATAGCAAAAAAAAAAAAGTTTAAAAATCAATATTCCTGAGACACGAATCGATGTCTATTAATTATAAGATAAAAGTAAAAAAGTATTTTTTGATTTTGATTAGATCTTGAGGTTCCTCTTTGGATTCTAAATCCTTGACGGATCCTAATATTTTTGAATTTTTTTAATAAAAAAAACAACATTATTATTTTTTCTTTAGTTTTGAATTAAAACAAATATTATATTCAAAATAAGCGTATTATTCTGCTTCTTTTGAGTACCAGGTTGATATAGTTTAGAAGAAAAAAAATTTCAACAATATTAGGATCCGTCATCAATTTAGAATCCAAAGAGGAACCTCTAAAACTCATTTAAATTAAAAAAAAAAAAAAAGTAAGGTTCTTTTTTCACCAAAAGACATCGATTCGCAGCTCAGGCAAATCAAATTTCAAAAATTTTAAAAATCAGTTTACATTGTAAATGTCTAAATTTACATCTTAAATGTCTAAATGAAGCTAAAATTCTAGAAAGACTACGACAAGCTGAAGAATTAAAACAAAACAAAAAAAAGCCCAAACTTGACTAATGTTGATGATGAACATGCTTACCAAAAACTTGTAAAATCTCTTTTTCTTGTAAATTAATCCTATCATTTTGTAAATTAATCCTGTCTTTTTGTAAATTAATTGTTTTCTATTTGTAAATTAATTGTTTTCTATTTGTAAATTAATTGTTTTCTATTTGTGAATTAATGGTTTTTATTATAATAAATTAAATTAAATTAGCAATACTTTAACACGTTTAGTTTTAACCAACTGTCGGGAGAGGTGATTCTACAAATAAAATGAGGGGGGGGGGGTTGAATCCCTAAAAAGAACTGACTGGCTTTTTTTTTGTTTTGTTCTTTTATCAAAATTTTACAATTACGTGATCATAATATAAACTGATTCGTTCACAATGTATAAAATAAAACATCGCACATATAATTGGAACTTTTTTTTCAGTACAAATATTAAATTTAGCACAAATAATAATTATAAAAAAGTAGCGCTGTTAAAAGAACGGGGAAAACTTGCAGAAGACCATGTGGTCTTGTCATCAAGAAACCGCTTTTAGTTGCGATATTTTTGTGTGCTTAATTTGTTAAAAAAACTTCAGTTTAACAAAGTCTCTTAGTGGCATTAGTCACATATAAAAATAATTAGATAATTAAAAAGAGAAAAGAGCTGTATTTGATACGCATAAATATATAATTGCATGGCTTGTTATACTTAATATATTGACAGACATGTGCAAAATATAAATAAAATCTAATATACACTTTGCTTTGAAGTTAATTCTTAAGTTTTTTTTTTTTTTTCAATTATTAGTTTTAATATACGTTCGTAAAAATTGTTTATGTCAAGAAAAAGTTTTTTTAATAATATTTTTAGAAAATTTGGGTAATGTAATTTTGTAATTGTAGTATTTTTAAAAATTAGTTTGTTGTAGAGGTAAGAGCCGGTAGGTAAGGTAAGGGCCGCAATACAAAATAGAGAAACGTGATAGTTTTGTTTTTTTATTTGGTGCATTAAAATTTCCTTTTCCTTGAGTATCATATCTATTTCCATGCATTTAAAAACTCTTTTCAAAAATGTAATTGGAGAAATCCAAGTTTTTATTTAAACATAAATAAATAATTTTGATAGATGTTAATTTTATAGACGTTTAGTGCATTTAGATATTTCACCAAAGGTTCAGCATGAGTACACTTATCTTTATTAAATACTATTCTTGCAGCATAATTTTAATGTCGGTAGAGTGCCGCTAAGCTGGAGCTAGGGTATTTGCCCGTGCTATATTGCCATTCGTATAATGGGTTTGAATAAGAGAGAAATAAAGTTGTTTTAATTTTTTTTTTTTGGGTAATATCGGTCTAGTTTTGTAAAGTATACAAATGTTGTTTCTTATTTTAGTATTCAAAAAGTTTATGTGGGATTTCCATGAAATATTCTCATCCCTAAAAATTTTGTTGGTTCTTTCGATAATTTTATTTTAAATTTTTAGAAATGTTAATATATTTGGTTAAGATTTTGTTCTTTGATTGGAATGAAATAGAATGTAGTTGATTTTTTTCATTTTCCTTTTTGATTATTTCTTTTATAATGTTCCATGATTTTTTAATATCGCCATTGGTATTTTGAAGTAGTTTTGAATAGCATATTTTTTTAAAGTTTTTTCTTATCTTTTCAAAATAATTTTTGTATTGCTTGTAGATAGATAAGTTGACTTCATTTCTGCTTTTTTAAATATTTTATGTAGAGTTTTTATTTTTTTTTAAAGGATTTTTTAATTCCACTAGTGATCCATGGACATTTCAAATATTTTTCTATAGGGAAATAGTTATTATAATGTTTTAGGAAAAATATCGATAAATGTATTATATGCGGAGTTTCTTCGCAAAAAAAAAAAAAAATGTCTTCAAAATTAAAATTTACGCGACTGAATTGAGTCAAGTACCCGACTAGCCAACTAAATTCGTTAAAAAAAACCGACTTTAACTTAAAAATCACCTTCTTTAAGTTTCTTCGGTAACACCCCATACCCCCTCACTCCACTAACGTAAAATCGCCTTATACCTTCCGAACAAAAAAAATGAGACCAAGTTTTTTAAGTTTATTTTCAAAATAATAAATGAATAATAAAACTGTTCAATAGATAATAAAGAGTAAAGCCTTATTTTTAAAATAGTATATTGATCAATATCCGGTCACGTGTCCTTGGACTTCTATGCATTTTTGAACACGACGGTTCATACTGACAATTAATGACTTCAAATAATTCAAGGAAAGTCCGTTCCAAACTACTTGAATTGCAACCTCTAAATCATCTAAATTTTTTGGTTTTTTCTTTTCCACTGCTTTTTATATTAACCGCCACACATTTTCAATGGAGTTTAGATCCGGTGAATTAGTGGGCCAGGAAGAAACTTTCCATTTATGTTCTGTAAACCATTCAGAAACTGATTTTGAAGTTTGGCACGTTGCCCCATCCTGTTGAAATTTAAAACTCCTTGGGAAAAGATTTTTTAGAGTTAGCTCAGCTTCAGAAAGTATTTCTTTGTATTTTTCACTATTCACAGTGTCATTGATTATAAGCAATGATGTTTTACCTTTGGAACTAATCGCCCCCCAAACCATGAGACTCTCTTTGAACTTAGGTTTGCCAATTCTCGGTCGTTTCTTTGCCCATCAACCTTCTTGAGTTCGAAATAACTTAAAGCAACTCTTATCACTAAATACCCATTAATTCCATCTTGTTCTTAGGTGTTCTTCACACCATTTTACCCTATTTTCTTATTGAAAAGGAGTCAATAGGGGTTGAATTTTGGGAACGAAACTAAAATACCCACTTCGGTTAAGATAACGAGTAATGATTCTGGGACCAACCTAAGGACTGCCTTTTTTAATTAATTCAATTTAAATACCTCTGGCGTATCGTTTGTCAACGTTTCAAGCTAATTGAATCAATCGTTGTTGGTCCTTTACATTAGGTTTTCTTGGTCTACCTCTTTCTTTCTCTCCAAGCTTATTCCTTCCCTAATTTTCTTTAAATATCTTGTAACTGTTGTTTTAGGTATACCAGTTAATTTTATCAAAGACTTTAGGTCTTTGATGAAATTAACAAGTGTCAAGTGTCAACGCTGACGACTTTATTTCTAAAATAAATATTTTTAGGTAAATCAGAAATAATAATGAACATATAGAGTTTTTGATGAATATATGCACCTAATAAATCAAACAATGGGTTTCATGAAATACAAAAAAAGTCATTGTATGACTCGCCAAAAATTGTTAAAATACGAACAAACGTTTATTATACGCGGTCTCATTTTTTTTGGCCAGAAGGTACATTTAACATAACTGTAATTACCCGTTTTATAACACGAAATATAGCGTTATATTTAAAAAAAAAAGGCTATTATTGTCACACGGACTACTTGTCAAATAACAACAGGGGAAGAACAAGCTTTTCCTTTTCTATTAACAACTTTGTTATCTTATTGGTATAACAGTTGCCTTAAAAAGTATTTGTCAAACAGCAACAAACTCTTAAAATATTTTGTGGGACAGAAAACTTTGCAATAGATAAAAAGTAAAAAAAATTTTACTTAAAAACATTGATTTTAATTTGATATTTTAAAACAAGGCCTAAACTGTGTTTTTGCACCTTGCCTATAAGAGAAAGGGCATCATTCGAAGATCTACTCCAGATATGGCAACAATATTTCATAAAAAGATAATCGGTATAGAGATAATCAAAAGAATTGTGAGTAAAAAACTAGTGAGCACGATAAAGAGATGCAATCTAAGCAGATGCTATTTTTGCAATAGATTTGATATATGGCTTCCACGAAAGATTGGAAGTAAGAGTTAATCCTAAAAAATGAAGGGTAGATGACTCATTGAGTACATTACCGTTTATAAATATAGGAAGATCTAGATTGTTGCTATAATGATTAGCTGAAAAAAATTTGGGTTTTACCTGAGTTCAGTTCACCAGCTACCGAGAGTCTCATGCTGTAGCAAAAGTGAGATCCTTTTCAAGCTCAAATGCCCCCTCCAAGCAATCAGAGAGTGTTGGCTTCTTATAAAAATAAGAATAAATGGTAGTATCATCAGCAAACAATGCCATTTTAAATGTGAGAAATTCTGGGAGATTGGTAATTTAAATTAAAAAAGTATAAGACCAAGGATTAAACCTTGAGGAGCCCCTGAAATTACAAGAAATGAAGAAGAGAGCTGTCCATTGAGAATAATCTTTATACTACAATTGGTAAGGAAGGATTCAATAACCTTTAAAATGTTACTTAAAACACCGTAAAAAAAAGCTTATGGAGTAAACCGGCATGCCAAACTTTATTAACTTTATTTTTCAGTTGTATTTTTATCTATCAAAAGAAAATATTTGGGTGCATTGACTAAAGGCAGCAACAGGGGCAAAACAAAGTCTTCTATACTAATATAAGAACATGTATACATGTTTACATAACCAGCATTTTTCTTATCTAAAGAAATTCTAGAAGGTTGTAATAATGCTTTTTTTGCAATAGCGCTATTTTTTTCTTCAAAACACCGCCATTGTGAAACACACACAATAAATTTGCTGGCTTGAAAGGATACAAATAAATTATATGGCTAGATTTTGAATCACAAGCCGATAGAACCTATGTTATTAAACAGCTTTCAATATAATGATTTTAATACAGTGAAATCAGTTTTTTAATCACAATATATACATTCTTTTGTACGTACATTATAAATGAGTGTCAACTCAGCAAACACATGATTTCTAAATGGCGTCATGATGTCAAAACGACGTCATGTATTATTTGGGTGGAGTTAAATGAAAGGTTTCTGGTGATATTAAGGTGAATTTCTACTCATCCGTTTTTTCATGGGAACGGGAAAGGGAAAGGAAAAATAATCACGTGAGCATGCGTATTATAAGTTTTAATTTGTCAGAAGGAAAACTACGCATGCTCACGTGATTATTTTTCCCTTTCCTATCCTGTTCCCATAGAAAAACGGATGAGTGGAAACTCACCAATAAAAATGATTGTTGATAAACAAATTGATAGTCAAAAGAATATATATTTATAATATATAAAAACAAAATTAATGAATATATTTATAATATATATAACCACAATTTATTTTTATAAAACAGAGAAAAATATTAAAAAATAAAGTTTCTGATACTAATTAAGTGTTTAAATTTTTAATTTTATATTTTAACGGAGTTTTTAATTAAACGATCTTACTTTAAATGTTTTTAAAAAAATATAAATAATTAAGTTGTCAAATTGTTTTTGTTAACAGCGCATGATGACCGCTGACCTATTCATTTATTTATATCAAATTATTTTAATACGATATTCCTTTTGTTGCAAGCATATATTCACATATAGTTTTGCAATTTAAACCGCAAGCTAAATTTGTGGTAAATAACCCCTCCTTTTTTTACGGTTTTCTTTGTAAGTGAAATCCTTTACAATCCGGTGAGTGAAACCAAGTACCTTTGCAAAAGACTAGATCAGAAGCGATTTTCGGCTTTAAATCAATTCAATTAAAAAAAAAAATACTTTTCTTTGAAATTTTTTTAGAGATTTACAAATATTCAATTAAAAAAAGGATATATATTACTTTTTTTTAAATATAATATCTCTAAAAATTTCCTAGATAAAAATACTTAAATATTTTAAAATATTAAGAGCGTTGTGCCTCGGAAAAAACTTTAGTAAAAAAAAATTTCAATTTTTTTATGTTAGTTTTTTACATATTAGTGTAGGGCGGAGCTAGTTGAGCAATTTTACTAAATCTAAAACTTCAACCTTAGGATTAGAGGAGAGTTGAAGAAGTGGGACATTAAAAAATTTTTTTTTTTAAATTTAATTATCTTTTTTATATAATGTGCTAAACCAAACAAGTTTTAACAAATAAATTATTTCGGACACTGATTCCATCCCCTAAGATTGACGGCAGGCTAAAATAAAACATATATTGTTTTTAATTTTAGAGTAAAGTGGGACATGTGTGGGGTAAAGTGGAACAAGCAAGCGGGAGAAGGGGGCAACAACTTTAAAACAAGTTAAGTATAAATTTGAGCAAACTCTTGATTTTAAAATTGAGTTTAAATAAAAGATTAAGTCCATCCAATCAAATAGATTTGATCGGATTTAAATTTTGTCATTGAGATGGTCAGACCAATAAATAGACTGTGGGTTTTCTTATCCATGCTTTGGTTGTACAAACCTTGTTGGTACTGCCTCCATTGGTTTTGATCAATCTAATGTTTGCTGATGGGCAACGCAGTTCTCTTGCGTCACTATACTGATGTGCGTATAAATTTTACACCTATTCCGTATAACTACACTACTCTGCGTAAATGTTACACATGCCTACTCGTCACAACATCGTAACTCTTTAGTAACAAGTTCCGTATGAGTCGTCACAAAACCAAAAACCCTCGCCCCCTATAGTGTGACGTAATTTATGGACAACCCTTAACATAATTTTTAATTAAATACCGCCTAGTTATCTTAATTAAAAGTTAACCAATGACATTCTGCTTTTAAAAAAAGTTATTCAATGGTATTATTTCAAAACGCCATAAGCAATATAAGAATTTTAAATAAAAGATGAAAGCTTAGAAAAATTCGTTAAAAATATTCTAAGTTTATAAATTTATAGCTAAACAGGGAAGCAAAAGATAAGATTCAAACAAGTAGTTAAGAATGCCTAAAAATTTGATATCTATACCTAGTATCGAGGTATTCAAAAAACGATATCGTGTAATATCGTGTATCGTGTAATATCATGTATCGTGTAATATCGTGTATCGTGGAGACCATGATTTTTGTTATGATTACTCCTTAATATTTCGAACAGTTGTTAAAAAGTTATTTAGTCAACTTCTAAGAGAGTAATCTACTTTGATTAAAGCTTTCAATGGTTACAAACTACATTTTTTTATTTCAATAAAATCAACGGCGCCATTTTGACACTGGAATAATTATGCAACTAAAATTGTACCACAGTTTTAAACGATTTTGGAAATTTATTAAAAGGTTTTTACGTTTGTTTTTTTTTTTCAACATTTTTCTATATGTTTTTTATATTGCTATATTATTATTTAATTATTGGTTAATAAAAGTAATAAAAATAGCATTTTCTTCAAAATGTAGAGATATTGTTATATCTCTACATTTTGAAGAAAATGCTATTTTTATTAGTTTTATTAACCAATAATTAAATAATAATATAGCAATATAAAAAATATATAGAAAAATGTTGAAAAAAAAAAACAAACGTAAAAACCTTTTAATAAATTTCCAAAATCGTTTAAAACTGTGGTTCAATTTTAACGCAATTACAATTTTAAAAGATAATTTTAACGCCGCGATATATAAAGAACTTTAATTTTTATCATATAAATAAAAAAATTATAAAATTTGATAATGGTCTAGATGATTTTAATCCCTTATATATGTATAAAAAAATCTGTATACAAAATTTCTTTCTTTTTTCATTATAGTCAAATTTACTCCCAATAAGGCTGCAAGCAACAACGCTGCAAGCGACTACGCTGAATGACAAGCTAAGCAGAATAAGTATTAGTTGGTGGCGATAATTGCTTCTTTGAGCGGCAACCATGATATTATTTATACAAAAGGAAAGAAACGACGTTGTGAAAGTGGCTCAAACTTGGTAAATAGAGCTTTACTCGTACATAGGTACGAGTAAACTTGCTCTATTACGTCACAATGTTTACTACGTTTACAATGAGCTTTTAAGCATTGACTAAAAGAGAAAGAGCATCATTATTATAGAGCACACTATTATATACAGGGATGAATAAGAGATTTGTAGAGGTGGACAATGAAATCATGAGTAAAGGCAAAGGCGTACGTACGGAGTGCAGCTATTAGTGGAGAGACAGGCAAATAATGGAATAATGTCAAATATAATTTTTATTTTTAGTCTACTACCTTTAAGGCGTTTCTGACAACTTTGTGTTAAATTTCTGGTAGGATTTGTTAACCTTCTTAACCACTTGTTAACCACTTTGCTGATGATACTAATCTAATACTAATTAATAAATCCCTTAAAAAAATTATCAAACACATTAACCATGATCTTGCCAATCTAGTTCAGTGGCTCCAACAAACTTTTTCTAAACTCTAATAAAACTGAACTCATTATCTTTAAATCAAATAAAACAAAAATCTATAAACATATGAAATTTAGATTAAGTGGCGAAAAAATTGAACCTGTTAACTCAATTAAATATCTTGGTATGAAAATCGATTCGAATCTTTCCTTTTTATCCCACTGTAAAGACTTAGCAATGAAACTAAGTAGATCTAATGGTATGTTGGCCAAAATTCGCCATTATGTTAATTTTGAGACACTCTTGAACATATACCATGCTATTTTTGGCTCACATCTTAGATATTCATGCCAAGTGTGGGGGCAGTCCCATCAACAAGCTCTTATTAGGTTATCCCACCTCCAAAAACAAGGCTTTAAAAATAATTCATTTTCAGAATATTAAATTTAACTCTAATGTGCTCTACCTAACTTCTAAAGTATTAAAACTATGTGACTATATTCAACTTTTAAACTGTCAATTTGTCTGGAACCACCAACAAAATAACCTACCTTTAACTTTCATTAATTTCTTTTCCAAAAGTGCCAACAATCGTTATCACCTTCGTTCAAATAGTATTTTAAACCTGTCTGTCTCTAAATACCGCTCTCATAATTACGGGCATTAATCCATAAAATATCAAAGCACTTAAACTTGGAACAACTTTTCTAATGAACTAAAAACTCTCAATTCATTCTTAACCTTTAAAACTAGTTTATTCTACTTTTTATTAAAAAAATATTGTTAATGTTTATAATTTCTATAATCTTTTTTGTTGTCGTAATATATATATATATATACATATATATATATATATATATATATATATATATATATATATATATATATATATATATATATATATATATATATATATATATATATATATATATATATATATATATATATATATATATATATATATATATATATATATATATATATATTTATTACAGTTTCTATTTTATATTTTTTAATTGATTATTGTTATTTTATTATTTTTACTAATATTTACTATTGATAACTACTTTTAACTTTTATTATTACTAATACTAATATTGTTGTTGTTGTTGTTGTTGTTGTTGTTGTTGTTGTTCTTCTTCTTCTTCTTCTTCTTCTTCTTCTTCTTCTTCTTCTTCTTCTTCTTCTTCTTCTTCTTCTTCTTCTTCTTATTATTATTATTATTATTATTATTATTATTATTATTATTATTATTATTATTATTATTATTATTATTATTGTTATTATTGTTATGACATCGTTATTTACATTACATCGTTATTTTATGTTATAAAGTTTATTATCGTTATTATATATTATGAAAATTAGCATTATAATTATTTTAATTAGACATTATTAACATTAGTAGGTGTTTACTTTATATTAGTATACTTACTATTTGTAAACATACTTGAATGTAAAACCTTAATTCAGAAATAAATGATTGATTGATTGATTAAATATTTAAATAAATGGAAATGAAAATGGCGTTTTAGCAAGGCGTAATATTTTCTTTTCGCGCAAAACCGTCTAACTAAGCGGTTTAAAGTATTTTCATAACTTTTAGAAATTTCACGATCTTTTTTTTTCACTCGTTTCCATTTATTTTATTGCGCATAGGTCGGAAGTCAGACCAAAAACTTTTACCTTTCTCGCTAATATTTGAGCTGTTTAGCGCAACAAACGCCTAATCCACAATTCGGTGTAGTTAAGGCGATTTACAAGTTATTTGAATTCTTTTATTTGAAATTAGCATGATTTTATAAGCATATTATGTCCAAACAAAAGCTTTAGATATTATAACTTTTTTTGCTTCAGGTTTTTCTAATATATTTTTTTTTACAAATTCAATAAATTTACACATCGTTACGTTATAACTACATGACATAATATAATGCAACGCAAAAAGTATATCATAATAATACCACGTATAACATATAATAAATAGTAAATTAATAGTGTTTTTTATCATAAAAACTGCCAGTATTTTTAAAAAATAAAAGAATAAAAATAAGAAAAGTAAAAAAAAAAGACAAGAAATTTTATATTACTTCAGAAATATACATGCTGTTGTAAAGAAAAACTCGTAGAAGTTTAAAAAGACTTATCATCGAGTACTTCTTTAAATGGTTAAAAAGTCTTATTTGTTTTTATATATAGTCGAAAGTGGTTAAACAATATACAGTCAATGATGCACATGAATATTTTAGTTTAATTTTTAATATAATTTTTAATGTTAAGTTTAATACATGTCGATATAACTGTTGATATTAAGTATGAGGTGTTTTAACTTATTTTTCAAGGTGGCAGAATTGTTTAATACTGGATATTATTTTGTTATATAGAAACGGACCCTGCTTGGAAATAGAAAACCGTGAGAACTTTGTTGTTCTTTTAGACAGTGTGAAGTTGCCTCTTGCTTTTGTTATATATCTATTAGAGTTTACTTGAAAGAAGTTATCTAAAAAATGCGATGGGGCTAATTCAAGTTTGTATTTAAGCATAAATAGTACATTTTGGTAGATATTGATTTATTAAACATTTATTGCATTCAAGATTTTTAGTAAGAGTTCAGCATGGGTGAGTTTAACTTTATTATAAAATAATCTTGATGCATGTTTTTAACTTATATAAATAGTACTCAGTTGGATTTGTGTGTACTTAGCGTACGTAAGATAACTTTGTATGTAAGAAAAATAAAGCGATTTAAGATTATGCTGGGACAAGATAGGTTTAACTTTGTAGAGTATTCCAAAAATTTTTGCAATTTTGGTGTTTATTGTACTTATATGGGCTCTCCAAGATTTACTTTTGTCAATAAGTATCCCAAGAAATTTAGTTGTTTCTGTTCTTTCAATGTTTACCTTATCTATTTTTAGTGAGGGAAGGATAGTTGGTATTTTAATTTTTTTAATTATTTTTTTGTTTTTTGGAATGAAACAATATGTATTTTGTGTATTTAGTGATAAGTTATTTAATTTCAACCATATATTTAATCTTTAAAGCTCTTTTTTTTAAAGGTCTTTAATTGAGTTCGAGGAATAAAATAAGTTTGTGGCTTCGGCAAACATAATTACATCAAGTTTTTCCAAGGTTTTTTAAGGTCCTTAACAAATAAAAGAAACAGAAGAGGTCCAAGAATGGAGCCTTGGGGGACACCACACTCAACTTTTAGTAGTTTTGAGTGTTTATAATTTTCTAAAAAACACATTATTGTCTGTTACTTAAACAGTTTTTAAACCAGAGTTATGTTTTTCATCCCATAGCTTTCCATTTTTTCAAGTGAGATATTATGATTTAAAGTATCAAACGCTTTTGACAGGTCTATAAAGATGCCTAGAAGATACTGTTTTTAATCAAAAGAATCACTTATATTGTTTACTAGATCTAGGATTGCGAGTTCAGTTTAATTTTGTTTTTGGAAACCAAATTGCTTTTTATTTAGGATTTATTTTGGATTAGATACTCATACAATCTGTTATAGATTATCCTTTCGAGAAGCTTAAAAAAAGTAGGGTGTACCGATATTTATAGTTATTAATTAGATTTGATTCACCTGTTTTAAATATTGGAAACATTTGAATAAACTGTTCTCTTTTTTATATAATTTTCATAACCTTTTTACTACCCCCTAATAGCGAATCTAAAGAACAGCATTTTGGATCACTTTAGCTCATCGTACAGTGTGACATAATCGAGTTCTTTGTGTCAAAATTATTTTCTTGTTTTTTTTTATTAGAATAGCTATGTTTATATATAAAATGCATAAATAAAGTAATAAGCATGTAGTTATATATTATTAAAAAATTAAAAATAAATTTTGGTAAAAAATAGGAAGTATTTTTATTGGCCAAGACAACTTTTATCTGCGTAAACATCAAAAATATTACTTTTCAATACATTTATTTGTCATAAAAAAACTTTTTTAGATTTATATTTGCAGAAATTATATATTATAACAGTAATGAAAGATTTTTTAGATATTCTTGTGTATGAAACATCTTTTTTACATGTTCAGTATTTCTTATCAACTGACCATTAACCGAAGGCCAATGTTTTTTTATAACTTTTTTTTATTGCAAAATGTTGCAAAATATTTATGATGCATTTAAAATCATTTCACATTTTTCATTGCAACAACCGTCTAAAACTTGTTTGTTTTTGGTCTAATAAAAAAAAAGTAAGTAGAGTTTGTTGATTATATTTTATATTTTTGCAATAAAAAAAGCTTATATCATTTTATCTGCAGGAACTAATTTGTATCTTCAGATTTTCTCTGATCTTAGAAAAGAACAAAACTCGCAAAATTTGAGGTATTTTTACTAATAAGCCGTTCACACAAAACCTTTTTTTTTAATATCAAGTTTCCAGTTGCGCCATAGTTAAAAAAAAAGACGTTTTACAGTTGGATTTTATGAATTGCAGTTTTTTCAATGTTAAATAACTTTTATCATATTGTGTAATATCTAAATACGTTATACAACTTTATAACAATTGCATAATACTTCTACAAAATTTATTAATACAATCGTTCATAATTAACTATGATAATCGACGATTGTTGAAGATTACAAAAATTATAATTCATTAACATCATTTATTTAGCAAAAGCATTGATCGATTTGTTCCTTTTTTTCTTAATCTTAGGTAAGATAAGAAATAGCAAACAAACAAACAAAAATTTCATATATTTAATCTAGCTATTGACACAGAGTTCATAAACTTTAAAAATATGTATAAAAAATAAAATAAAATCAGTTAATAAAAATAAATAAATGGCTACAAAGCATAAACATATTTAATACAACTTTTTACTGATTTTTCAAGTATAGAAAAGATTGTCAACAAAATTCAGTGATTAATAAGAAAGCTAATAAATATAGTAAATTAATAGAACAAAGCCTAAACCTAGAATTACAATAACATGAACAGTCAACAATACAAGAGCAAATAGCGTCAATACAAGATTTCGTAAAATTATAAGTACAGAGAAAGTTTAACTCGAAAACCAAATAGCTCAAATTTCTATTATAATTTCCTTCACAACTGTTGAAACTTTTAATTTTTGATTAAACATAATATTTGAACTATTTAACTGGGTCTCATGGAGGTCAGAGTTAATTGTATTTAACTGTAACTTTAATTTGCTCAAAAAATTGGCGCTAGATGTTTTTATCAGTTTTAAGATAAAAACAGTACAGCATTACGCAATAACTGCTTACATTCTATAAAAAGTTAAATACAAATAAATATTAAGTTGAATTTTTTTGAACATTATTAGTGTTCAATCCAGAAGAAACACTGTAGTATGAATCAAGAAAGGCTGTTGTTATTTCTGTTATAATAGAGCGATCAGGAATTTGTTGAGATAATCCATAAATTGCACCCTAATATAACATTGTAAAAAAAAACATATCAACTTGTAATAACCAGATTTAAAAAAACAAAAAAAAAACAAATTAAGATTCTAGAGCTCACCTGGCCTTCAGCTTTTTCAGATGGATTTTTTATGAGGCGTGCGGCAACTTCTTTAATATCATTAACAAATCGGTCTGCTACGCCATCTTTTGTATGACGCATTGTGATAGCTATATGGATTCTAAAAAAAAAAAAACAAAAAAAAATTTAATATACACTGCAATCATAAAACAATGCTAAGAAACTTCTACAAGTCTGGACGCACTTACCCAGATGGAAACTGTAAAGGATTCAAATGCCATTTTTTCTTTTTCAGTTCGTTAGACATCAAAAAAATGTCAAAAATATCAGAAGTAAAGGAAACCACTGATACATCGACTGCACTCATTAACTTTATTCCAGGTATACGCTCAATTCTATAAAATAAAAAAAGTTTAGTAAAACAGTGTCTTCCCTGAATTTCCATCTAAATTTTTTCTTTTTACCAGCTTTTAAGATTTTTTTTATTTCAATACATAATTGGGAACACATTTTCTTATTATTTTATATTGAAATATGTAAAAAGTTATATTGAAATATGCAAAAATCATACGCTAAGATTCATGTAACATTATGTGTGATTAGTATTTTAACAGATTGGAAACAAATTTTTTCAAAAGTAACAGATTCGAACAAACATTTTGGAAACAAACAGATAAGATAATTTTTTTTGTGCGAAACGTGTTTTATAAAACTGTTATACCATTTATTAAAAAATTCAAATTTATATTTATATTGTAATTATAATTTCATTTATTATTAAAATTGTAACTGTTTGCATGAAACATGATGTCATGCTAAAATAGCGAATAACTTTAGTACATAAATTCACTGTAAGTTAAAATTTTATCTACATATCTACAGACAGTGTTTGGATAAGATAGAAGATAATGTCTATCTAATATATCTCATTCATATGTTAACATCTCCTACATGTGTAAAAAAGTGTACAAAATAAATTACTGCTGCTTTTTACTATTTATAACAAAATAATTTTCCAAAACATTTTGACAGATAAAATTTAATCACTGAGTTTATGTGACACTGATAAAAATTTTAATAAAAAATTCTTACTGTTATTTTATGTTACGTATGATATAACTTTACTTTTGATAAAATAATTCTTAATATTATTCTTACTGTTATTTTATGTTACGTATAAAATAACTTTATTTTTGATATAATTTGAAACTTTTAACTTTTAAAGGCAGGCCTCAATATTTTACATCTCTTGCATCAAGAGTCAAGCACTTTTACTTTCCATCAACTGGCATTTTTTCCAGATCAACTGATTACCAAGCTAGGTTGTAATTAGTTGACGTAGATAACCCAATTTAGTAAACCCTTATTTACCTCTGTTCAGTAAACTCTGATCTATGTAGTCCACTTTTGATCTATGTAGTCCACTTTTGTGTTTTTTTTTTTGCTTATTACTCAAAATTGTTCTTTTGTCATTTATTTATCTTGAAAAAAATTTTAAATATATTACTTCAAATTTTTATATCCTGAATAAAAATTTATGTAAAAATTTTTTTTGTGGTGGTAAATTTTAATAAATGTAATTAATTTTTTTATAAATGCACTAAAAAAATATGATTAAAATAAAAACATGTTAATATCGTTATTAACAACATAAAACAGTTATAACCAGCTAATTAACAGTTATTGATATGCTCTTAACTTTATGCAATATATTTAATCTGACCCAAGTGTCAAAACAAAATAATAATAAACGATAAAAAAAATAAAATAACTTGAATATTTTAATTTTAGATTAATAGACAACTTTTATAAAAAAAGAATTTATCTATTTTCTATTAATCTAATTTCAATCAAGGTAGCAGTATGCCCTCGGAATCTTCAATCAAGGTAGCAGTATGCCCTTGGAAGCATAAGAATAGGTATCTGACCTACAAGTTTCTGCAAATATCCTGAATAAACATGCATTGCCATTGCTGTTATAGATGTTTGAAAAAAAGCAAGGATTAAAGATTTTATCATCAATGAATCCAGTGTTAGAAATAGTTGCTTGGAAGAAAGCAGGATTTTTAGGTTTCATTAATGGGTCCAGAAATAGTGCTACAAATAACACAATTGTTATTTAATTCAATAAAAATTAAACTAACTTAAAAAAAAAGTTAGTAAAATAAATCTTTGAAATAAATAGAACATTATGGCAATGCAATTAGAAAAAATATAACAATATGTACTCTGTTTAGAAAACTGGAACTTTATCTCATATCTAGAATCATAACATCAAAAAAATATTAGATTCATCATATTTCTCATAGAGATTAAATTAATAAAGAATAAATATATGAAAGATGAATTTAAATTAGTAAAAATATACGAGAGAGATTAAATTAAAAAAGAATAAAGATAATTTAGTAAGGAAAATAAAGGAATCGGTTTCAAATATTAAAGTTTAAACAAAAAAAAAAAATTAAAAAAAAAAGATATTTTAGTAGTTTAAGTAAAAATAAGGAATGAAAATAAAATAAGGAAAGGACTAAAGGATATAAATAAATGATATTTATTTAAAAACTTTGGCATATAAAATTTGCCTAATGAGCAGTGAACACCAGAGTTAAAAAATGAAGTACATATGAAAAAAAGGTCACACACAAGCAGTGAACGCCTGAGTTAAGAAATGAAGTACATGGGAATAAAGGAGAATTATTTATTAGACAAAGCACATTTTGACAGTTGTTAAGACAAAAATAAAGATTAATAGAGGAGTTTTTAAAAATAAATAAGACAGGCTATACACCTAAAACAGTACTCAACAATAATAACAATAAAAAAAAAAAAATAAAAAAAAAAAAAAATATTGTTTTATAAATACCAATATGAACATTTAAAAATAATAAAAATGTAAGCGGCAGATAAACAACAAATACATCACCAGACAAAAATTTATAAAACAAAAAACCGATCACAAAATAAAAAATATGCTATCAACAATGAAAGGCCTAATAATGGAAAAAAGAAAAAAAATGCTAATGTAAAAGCATAATTTGTGTATTTCAGTAGTTTAAGTAAAAATAAAGAAAAGACTAAAGGATATAAATAAATGATAAGATTAAAAAAAAACATAAGAAAAAATATTTTTTATTTTTGCAATTAATGCCAAAATCAAAAAAAAAAAAAAAAAAATAAAACCTTAAATAAGTTAAATGAAATTAAATGGCTTTGCTTGGAATTTTTCTACAAGCAAAAGTTAATGGAAAAAAAAAAAAAATCTCTGAGTTTTAAAAATTTGTAAGAGTTTTTACAGAGATTTTACATTTTGCACGTTACTGTTTGTTTATATTAATATTTTGTTATACTTTTGATCATATATCATTAATCCTTGTTTTATCTCACTCATTCTCTTTCATGATATATATGTATATATATATATGATTTAAATGTTGACATCTTGTATGAGAGTATATATATATATAAACTAATTTAAAACATCAGATAATACGAATTCTCTCAATACTAAATAATTTATTTGAAATTTTCACCGGATTACAGGCACGGGCATCGTCAGCATATAATATAATTACAAAATTGTGACTGTTAAAGTATGAAAAAAATGAAGTCCAAAAATTTGTTTTATAAATATTGTCCATTGTCCAATTCATTACATCGTACATTGGAGAACATTGATGTTTTTATATCTCCAAGGCCTCACAGACTTTTCTTTCAAATTTTTTATCCTCAATTTTAAATGTTATTACTTTATTCCACTCAATGTCCTCATTACAACAAATTTAGGTGTAGTTGAACCCTAGTTTGTATTTAAAAGTTTTGTTTCACCAACATAAACTTTGGAGCATTTGCACTTAATTAAATAGGTTCCTGGAGTGCTGTTGCGTGGTAATTTAGATTTATTTTTAGACGTTAATAGTGTTTTTAGGTTAGCATTTGATTTAAAAACAGTTCTGTAACCAGCTTTATTCTTCTAACCAGCAATATTCTTCTAAGTTTGGGAAATATTATTGGTATCCATGGTAAAGAGATTGTAGGAAGATTATTAGAGTTTGATGGAATTTCATTTTTGTTCATAAAAAGTTTTTTTCGAACCTGATTAGAAATATCTTTAAGCATTTTTTCATCGTATCCATTTTTAGTAAACGCTTGAATTAAAAAATTTATCTCATCTTTTAAATGGTTTTCGCTACATATTGAGTATGCTCTGTGTATGTATCCGTTTAATATTGCTTTTAAAATTTTGGGATCGTGATTAAAATGAGGTTTGATTTGGATATTGGTTATTGCATCCTTCCTGTAAACCTTGAAATCATATTTTCCTTGTGTATTATTAATAACAGTTATATTCAAAAAGTTAAGAATCTTATTTTTGTTTTCAACCTCAATAATATATTTTAAAGAAGGATGTTGTCTGTTAAGAAATGTTTGGAAGTGTTCCGCTTGATGTAAGTTAGAAAACCTTGCGTGGCTATCGTCTACATATCTATGAAAGGATTTAATATCAATTAAAGGAATCATTGTTGTTGCCATTTTTATTGCCTTTTCCTCATGGTATTGTAAAAAAGATTCAGCCAAAACAACCATAAAAGACAATCCAATTGGGCCTAAATTCTCCAACTCATGAATCTTACCATTCCACAAGAAATAACAACGAAACAAACAAAGTTCAATTAGTTGTTTTGTTTCAGTTAAAGTAAGTTTAGTTTAGTTTTTGTAAGAAACCCTTTATTTAATTGATCCAAAAGTATTAAAGTTGCTTCTTTTAATGGTATTGATGGGTATAAGTTTACGATACCAAAGGATACCTGTATTTCATCCTTGTCAATTAACCACGACTTGGTTTTGCTAATAAAGTCTTTTGAATTTTTTAACTGAGAAAGATCTTAAAAATAAGATTAAATATTTCAAATAAATTATTTAGTATTGAGAGAATTAGTATTATCTGATGTTTGAAATTAGTTTATATATATATATATATATATATATATATATATATATATATATATATATATATATATATATATATAATCATTAAAAAACCATATTTAGTCAACCTTTTACTTAGTTTTACCTTGTTCCAATATTTTTTGCTGTTGATATAATTTTTCTGGTACTTTCAATGTAACCTGTAAATATTAGAAAAATAATAACCAATTATACTTTTAATTATAAAATAAAAAGCAATTAAAAAAAAAAAGAAAGTATTTGTTGTGGCTGAACTGCCTTCAGTGAGTTTAACTCAAAAATCATTTAAAGATAAGGACTTTGTTAAAAACTTTCCCAAAGCACTAAAGTTAATTTTAAACCACTGTTTTTAAAAAAAATTAGAATCTTGCAAGTTATAAAAAAATTTGTCTTAGATTATAAGACTGATTAGAGAAAATTTTTTATTACTTGGTGGAATTTTAAAATGATTTTAAAATTGATTTTACAGAAGCAGTAAAAAGTTTTTGTTTACATCAAACAAGCAATCAATATAAGTATAAAGGAAAGCAATATCAATATAAAATAATATAAATATAAATATGAGAGAACCACTTGACTTGACAATAGTATATCTGAGGTAAGAACATCGTTAAAAATTCAATTTGTATCCCAATAAAGAAAAAAAAATTAATTAAGTTTCTTATATATCAATAATACATCTCTTACAAATAAAATGGATGAATTCAAAATTGCTTGAAAATAAATAAACCCAATACATTTGAGGTTACTGAGACTTGGTTTAATAAATATATATATATATATATATATACATATATATATATATATATATATACATATATATATATATATATATATATATATATATATATATATATATATATATATATATATATATATATATATATATATATATATATATATATATATATATATATATATATATATATATATATATATATATATATATATATATATATATATATATATATATAAAAGAGTTACAACAAACTCTATGTGGAAAAGAATTTGAGCAAACTCTAGGAAAAGAGTTGGAACAAATAGCATGAACTGAATCATTAAAGAATGAAGTTGTAAGCCACATGAGTCCAAAGTGTTGTGATGGATGGCAGCAAAAACATCAATAGTGATTGTATCAAATATAGTGATTAAGGAAAATTATAAACTTCTCAGGTCGTCAACTGTCTTTTTGAAAATTAGCCTCCAGGTAATGTAATTTTTTAATATACAGAGGCTGTCTGCAGTGAGTAATGCAAAAGTAAGCTAAGCTAAAAAATTATTAATTGTGGGAATGATATTAATTTCTGAAGCCAGGCTCAACTGGATCACAACAATTTTTTGACCCATCTAATGTTAAACAAATTTGAAATTATCTAAAAGAGGTATACCTCTTGGTGACTTCTTTTCATGTTAAGAATTAGTTTGAGAGCTCATCATTTGAGTAACATTTTTTATATTTTTAAGGTACCATAAATAAAAGTTAAATTTTTTTTTTTTTTAATTATAAGTATTCATACAACTATTTTTTAGAAATACTAGAAATAAAACTGATTTAGAATCAAGTGTACATAACTCAAAGATTGGGGGTGCATATAAGAAGAATTAGAAGAATATACAATTAGGCACCATTGAACCCAAGTAAGTGACTTTGTTGTTATTTTAAATCTATTTTAAAAAGATTTTTACACAAAACTAAATGTAAATTAAATCTTTAAAACAACATGATAATTATTTATAATTATTTTAATTATAAATTATAAACATGATAATTATGATAATTATATTATATTTAAATTATTATTATAATTAAATAAATAAATTTTTTGAATTGTAAGTTTTGTGCCAAATAAATTTTTATTATCTACATGTGCTTTTTAATTTTTTTGCATAGACGGAAATCAAAGAAATCAAACATAGAATACAATAATAATAATAATAATTATAATAACAACATTTATTAAATATGCCAGTGTATTCTACAAAAAGAGTGCTCTATTTTCTTAAAGAAAAGAGCTGTATAAAATTATTAAAAAAGCACATCTAGCTCTACCGAGCTTCTATTGTCAGTTTCTCCTTTAGAACTTCATGATGATCCTATCTTTAATCTATTCTAAGAAACATTTAGTGTAACCATATACTACACCTAAATTATTTCCTGTTTTAATATTTTTAACAAATACTAAAGTTTTAATGCTGAAATAGAATCTAACTCTTTAATCTTTTTTAAATACATATTAGCTCTTTGAAAATGTTTTTTTTTAAAGAATAATTATTAACTTTTCATATTTTTTTGAATCATTAAAACATATAGTATATATATTAGGAGCTCATAGATAGAAGAAAAAAAAAAGTTTTGCTTTTTTCTTTGGGGTGTTTCAGTTAAATGTTAAAGTTTGATCTCTCTTTGATACTTTAATTAATAGCTTTTAGAATTTCTTCTCACATTTTTATTTGACTGGATGCACAGTGGATGCTAGTGAATGGTTATGTTGGTCATCTTTATTCTTCCATAGTATTGTAAAGCATAAATTTAATGTTCATCTCTATGCTTCCATAGTATTGTAAAGTATAAATGTAATGAAGAGGTTGTGACTGGTAAGCCACAACCTCTTCCAATATACACAATTATACCCTATTTGGCATTAGGGTATCCCACTGGATATGGTGACAGCTTGTAACCTAACGACACTCATAAACTTTTGGCTAAAGATTTATGACCAACGATGACTAATGTATTCAATTAATTGAAATTCTGATGGTCTTATATCTAGCTCCAATATGCTAACCCATAAGTACAAAAAGTGAGCATGTTTATTTTGCATCTGCCACTACTTATTTCTTTAAAGTTACTTGAAACTTTACACAAAAACTATTATCTATTTGTTGACCAATTTTACTAAAAAAAAAAAATTAGCCATTTCATTTTGTAATGAGTTTAAAAAATTCTAAAAATCCATTTTATTTGGTAATTTTAGAATTATTATTCATTTTAGAGTTTTGGAAATAAATGAAAAATCTTTAATTTTATTTTTAACTCTCTCTCAATCCTAAACATTAAACTTTGTTTTCTGAGTAGAGAAACAAATCAAGCATAGTGTTTTATAAGCTATAGAGTGGATTTAAACTTCTTTATAAGCCATAGAGTGGAATTGAACCTCTTTATAAGCCATAGAGAGGAATCTCAAACCATTGTGTTCTATCACTAGTTTACTACTAAAAGCGATTAAAATAGAAAATAATAAATAAATTAGACAGGGATATTTATTCAAAAAAAAAGAGATATTTATAATGAAATCTCAGCTTTGCCAAATGTCAAAAAATTTATAAAGTTTTCTAAAATTTATAAAAAATTAAACCTACCTTTCTCTCCATGATACATCATTGCAGCCCATGTAGTAGCAATAATACTACCAGGACGACTACCTGGCATAGAGGCAGAAGCATAAACACCACCAGTCCAATTTGGCTGTGTAAAGTACTAAAAATAAAATATGTAAATTTGGTTTAAAAACTATCAGAAATAAATGATTTTAAATAGAGTTCAACTGTCCACCATTTACTTATGTATTTGTAAACATTTGTGTCATAGAGTTAAGTGAGGATTGTACAAAATAAAAAAGTAGTGACTTGCTTCATAAATGTATGTCTTAAAAAAAAATCATACCTGATGACTTCTAATTTCTTTGTTTCTATACAAAATAACGGAGGAGCCTTTAGGTGAATAGCCATACTAAAATTAATACACAATAAACAAATTACAACTTAAGCATATCAAAAATTTTCTCATAATGTGTAAAAAAATCTTTAAAAAAATATTAATACCTTGTGAGTGTCAATAGATATGCTTGTTATACCTGCAACTGAAAAATCAAAAGCTGGGACCTGAAATCTTTAATACAAAAATTTATTAGTAAACAAAACATCTTATTTATCATTGGCAACTATTATTATTTATTATTGTCATTAATCTTGTATTATTTATTATAACCAAAATCATCAACATTAAAGTAATATAATGCATTATAATCCAATACTTAATTCTAATTGGATATAATGGCACTAACATTTTTACCATTTACACCCATGAATTTTAGCGCTTTGTGAGTATTATATTGTATATTTGTAACATTAACAATATTAATATATCTTGCTGTGACACAGGCAGTTATCAGTTTTTAATTTATTATTGTCTAGTGTTTAGATCACGAATAGTACCACATTTATAAGCCCCATCTTTTATTTTTATTTTTATGTTATCCAAACTATCATATATTATCATTTTTCTTACAATATTATAATTTTATCTAATTATTTTTTTTATTGTTTTATATTGTATGATATTTTTAGTCATGGGAGCCATTATTACACCAGTAGATTTATATAGATTTATAACTCATAGGGTATTGTTTTATCATTTACTAAGAATGACTAGAGCATGAGTTATGTTTTCCCCTCTCTCTGAGTCGTGAAACTTTATTCCTCCTACTAAATAGTCTTTACAATCATTTTTGAACCTTACCTAATGACATTAGCTACAATCTAAACTATTATCACATCTCCCAGGTCTACGCAACTGGACAGTTTTTGCAATCATTTTTTGCAATCATTGCGAGGCTTAATTATAAAAATATTCTTTGTGGCTGGTGAGCCCTGACGTTTTCCAATGGACACCACAACGAATATTAGGCTATCCCAATGGATGTGGTCGCAACATTAAATAACTTAATGACTACGCTGACACTCATACACACATTCATTTTGATCCACAATGCAAATCAGCGCTGACTATATGCTCAGATCTAATCTCAAACATCTTAGCACATCATTCCACACTAGTACAGGGCTGTATCTCTTTTGGCTAAGAGTGATGGCTTGTGACCTACAGTGACTAATGTGTGTATTTGATAAAATGAAATCCATTCTGTAGGTCTTAAATCTGGCTCTGCTGTACTTGTACAAAAGCGTAAGAAGTGAGTGTTTTTAGCTTTCTTTTTGCCCGATTTGAAAGTGGATGAAAACATAACAAGACCATACCGAACGGCTAAACGGAATATACTAATGCATTACACCATCCCACCTGTAGACTGTTTGTTCTTTGTTGCATATGATATCTACACACAGATTGACTAGAGCATTAATTTAAATTCTACTTTACAAAAGTCTTACCACTTACTACCTTACAAAAGTTTTACCACTTACTTTATAGTTTCTTAAGATTTTTTTTCATTATTCATCGACACTATCTATAATCTATTTTTACTGGACAACTCTGTTGGTCACCAATATGCGATCATTGTGTTGCATAAACAATTATAACCAAAATCATCATTAAAGTCATCATAATGCATTATAAAAGCATTACTATAGAAGAGATCAATGGAACAGTTTTTATTGGAATAATCTATCAAAACAGTTAAAGAATTTCAACTTATTTTTAAAAATTAGAAACTTCAAAAGCATTTAAAAACAGTTTAATATCTTCAAAACATTTAAGCTATTTAAAAACAGTTGATATATTCAAAAGCATTGTTTAAAAAGAAAAAATTAATTATAGAACAAAAAAACACTAAAAAAGTGACTATAGTAGGGTTTCAAAAGTTATTGTACTTGAGTTAAAACAGCAAAAAATTTACCCAGCCTTCTTCATAAAAGGAACCAAAAAACCTCCTAAACAACAGTCTGCATGCATATAGATTTTATATTTTTGTGCCAACTAAAATAAAATATAAAAATTCATTTAAAAAATTTATAACTAACTTTATACTTCCAACAAACTGAAATAAACATAATTTTAAAGTAATTTTACTGTAGCAAGCTCTTCAATAGGATCTATACATCCATGAGGATAACTTGGTACTGAACCTACAAGCTGGAGTTCAAATTATAAAAAAGCATATAGACTAATAATAATAAAAAAATATAAAGAAATTATTTTAAAATTGAAAGCAATTTTATTCAAAATATAACTTATGATTAATAAAGAAAATAATAGAGGAAATAAAATACTTAAAACTTTTGATAAATAAAATGTTTAAAAATAATAAAAGCCAATAGAGAATAAAACAACAAAAAAAGTAAGTAAAGAAAAAAAAACAAAAACTTATACCAATATAGTTCTTCTTCCAATTGCTTTTTTTGTCAACTAAAATAATAAACAATTTTTTTAAACTTTAAAAATTTATTTATTATTGGGATATTTAATAAATTTGTTTAAAGGTTTAAAAACATAATATATTTATAAAATTTGCTATTTAAGCAATTATATAATTTTTTTCTAAAAATTTTTTTTGACAAAAATGTAAATAAAAGTAGTAATAAAAAAAAAAAAAGATTCATAAATAAAGTTAAAAAAATTTTTTTAGTAATAATTTTTTTAAGATTTACTTTTTTAGTATTATTATTTTTATTTGCCAAAAATTATAATGCATAAAAAGCAGCTTCATTTTTTTAGTGATATGAATTCTAAATTGTAATTAACAAAGCTTAAAAAAAGCTTAAAAAAATTTAAAAGATTATTGGGAATATTTATTTTTGTTATAGTCTATTTTGTTATATATTTTGTTGATTACATATTTTTCTTTTACTACAGTCTATCCTATTTTCATTTTTATTGATTATATATATATATATATATATATATATATATATATATATATATATATATATATATATATATATATATATATATATATATATATATATATATATATATATATAAATATATATATATTTTTTTTCAGTACAGTCTATTTTAGTTTGATTTTTATTGACTATATATTTTTATTATTTATTTTTTACTATAGTCTATTTTATTATTATTATTTTTTAATTATATATGTTCAATTTATTAACCTCTGGTATTTCACTTTTTATCTAAAAAGAATACAAATACTGCAACAACAAAAAAGATCAAAAAACATGTCATTGTGACATATACAAGTCAAAGTCAAGATAAACCAAGTTGGACTTTAAAATGAGATTGTTTTGTTATAATCTAATACATCTATTTTATGATTATATTTATTTATTTATTACATGATTTTAATGTTTAATTAAAAATAAATTAAAAATAGCAAATTTAAAATAGCAAAGAATAAATTAAGCATAAAATTTTATGACCTTAAATTTTACTTAAGTACAATAACTATTTAATAATTACAATAACTAAAATTGTAAATATTTTGCACTCCAAAAACCTTTATACTTATGTGAAAGAGGATTTTATAATCTATTTAAATTTAATTCAATTAAATTAAAAATATTGTTTAAATATTGAAAATAAAATGGTCTAAGTAAAGGACCTCGAAACAATGGTGGAAATTTTTTCCAAAAAAAACGAGAAAAAGGTAAAGCGTTTGTTGCTAAGCAGTTTATGGAATGGGGTTTATCCAGATCAACTGCTTACAATAAAATCGTAAAATTGGAGAATGGATCTCTAAAAAGAAAAGTTAAAGTGGTCGAATCACTAAGGTAGCTACTAAAAAAAATATTCCAAAGTTTGCTACATTTTTTGAAAATAGGTCAGGGTGCTCCCAAAACAAAGTAGCTCAAGTTTTTAACTGTAGTCAAACTCAAATTTCCCAACTATTAAAAACAATGAGTAACATTCGAACTTTCAAAAAAACAAATCGTCCAGATCATAGCCATTGGCAGAAGAAAGTTTCAAAAAAAAAAAAAATGCGTCCTAAATGTCGTAAATTGTAAGAAAATTATAAAAAATTGGATTTTGTTATGGATGATGAAAGCTATTTTACCTTAAACAATAGCACATAGCTGGTAATGATAGGTTTTATGCCGCTGATCCTTCTCAATGTTCTGAGAAAGTAAGAAACAATTTGCGTAAAAAGTACAAGGACAAGCTCTTAGTTTCTTGTTGCATCAGCCCCTGTGGAATAAACCCTCTTTATATTCGTCACAGTAAGCAGGCAATCAAACAGTACAATTATAAAGAGATACTAGAAAAAACTTTACTGAGAATTTGGAAGAGCTTGAAGCAAGAATTAGATATTGCTATTCAAAGATCAATAAAGAAATTTTGCTTACTCAAATAATACATCTTTCAAAAAGACTTTATAATATTACTAAACATGGTATTTAAAATAATTATTTTAATATATTTATAAACTACATATAATAACATATTAACAGTTGAAATATTAAATAATAAAACTTATTAGTTCTTAAAATATTATTTTTTAAATTTTGTCTATGAGGTGTTATAATCATGTTGTGTTATTATTAAAATAGAGCTGAGATTGTAAAAAGGTTGTGAAAAAAAGATTTTAACTCAATTATGTGACTTCAGTAGCACAGCTCTACCCACACACCATACATTATTATTATTTCACATGCATTATTCTTAAAATAGAAAGTTTGAAATTATTCTTAAATTAAAAAGAATTTCACTTTAAATTCTACTATTTGATGTTACTTAATATTCATGTTTTTAAAGGTAGTAAGAATGAACATGCATTATTGTCAATATTTATAAACATTTATGGGTAGTAAAAATAAACAGTTTTGAAGTTGTATGATATACTTTAACATTTGCTTTTCCCGTTGTCTTGTCCACTGGAATATGAGTTAATTTGATTCCAAAGTATTGGCATGCCTAAAAATAATAATTACAAAACTATAATAATAACACAACTAGCTGTAAAACAACAAATAATAAACAACAGTTTAATAACAATTATATATGCCACCAATGATGTCATACTGAAATGCCATGTTTTCACTGAAGCCACCTTTGAAGACTTCAGTAAAAATAATAACTGAGGGCTTGGGTTTGGGCAGGTACAATTTAGATATGAAAATGTTTATAGCAAAAATGTTTTTTTGATTACACTATGTAACACAATTTTTTTCATAAGTATGACTTCATTAGTTTGTTTCGATTGTTTTTTTTTGTTATTCATTTGATTGTTATATTTCAATTGGTTATATCTAAAGTATATGAAAAAATGACTTCATTAGGCACAAACTTTGCTTACACAACAAAAACAAGAAGAAAACTCATTATTTTATGAAAATAAAACAATTTTTTTTTATGTTTGTCATTATGATCAAGTAAAAATGAAAATTGCACAAGGAATAGGAAAACACAGTTGAAAACTACTTAACAAGGTTCAGAAATATTTAGATTTTCGAGATGTACTGTAAATCTCTCTCTCCAAGTAGTCCCCAAGTGTAGTCCCCCATCATGTTTTTGCTATACTGTCCTTGGTAATGATGTTTAAAGTTTAATATATCTGATGAAAGTGCTCACCTTGGTCCTCAGAGTAAGCACCTATGATCTCCTTGGATTTGCTGAGATGCGAATCAAGGATATGGACTATCAAAGACATTCTGCTTCCCATTTTGGCGTAATCAATGTCACATAATTTTTAGCTTTGTGATTACTAAGAAACCCCTGAACAATGAAACATAGCCGCCCTCTTTGTCTTGTTCAACAGCTTTTCAAAATCCTCACATTCTATGATCTTCTTGATCGGTGGTCTGCCTAATATACCAGCCCTAACCTTAACCTTGGACAGCTTTAGAAAAAGATCTTGGAGGTATTGAAACACTGCTGACTCCTTGTCAAGAGCAGTGACAAATTGCTTAATGAGACCTAACTTGATGTGCACCAGTGGCATATGTACTTTATGAGGTTCTATCAGCAGTTCCCACTTCAGATTGCTCCTCCCAACAAAAAAACTTGGTCTGTTGTGGCCAGTTCTTTGTGGGATAATGCGCCTTAGTGTCAAGCCTGTCCTAGAGAAAACAAGCTGAGACAGAGAAAACAAGGAATTTTTGTGAAACCTCCTTGAAGACACACAAGAAATGATACCATTTTAAAATCACTGATGACCTCCCATTCAAAGTTGTTATACTTTAATGCACTCAGCAACAGTGTCAATATGACACTGGTGTAGTCCTCTTTGAGATGCACAGAGTAGGTAATCAAGAGAAATGGGTAGTTATTTTTGTTGTGAGGCTCCGGGATGAACTGTCTATGAATAGGTGCCATTCAATAGGATTACATGCAAAACCTATAGCCTAGAATAGACCGGCAATATTGTTGCAGAAGCACAGCCCATCATGCTGACTGAAGAAGTTGGAGAATCTTTAATGATACTTCTCTTATCTGTGACTTGCAAGCTATCATCATCAAGTTCCATTATTTGTCTGGATATCAGAAGCAAATTTTGTAAATCCGAGGTCCCTAATTTAATCGTTCACGCCTTTCTGGTTTCAAAAAAAGAAACGATTTCAAGATGGTACCTATTTGTCTACAGACTTATGACAAAAGTTTGAAAATTACAATTCCTTGAAATGTGTTAGATTTAAAGCATTGAAACTTTATGAAAATAAACTAAAACACATCTAAGTGAGAAGCAACTGTTCAGTTTACTTTTAAAGTATGTCTTGCAGGCCTCGCACAGTATACAACTTGCTTCTAAGGAATACTTTTTCACTCTTAACTTTATGAATTGTCTACACACATAGCAAAATGAATCTGCTGAATGCAAACAACCACTTGATTCCATATCAAATACATATCTTCTCTTTAACTACGAGTCGTTATCCTTTCAGTCTGCAATAACACAAATTGGAATCTTTGTTCGATACATTTGTGCTTTTTTTATTATTATACTTGTACAACTATTTTCAGAAGGTTCAAGAATGTTCTTGAAAGTTTTGAGTGTTTATGAGAATTGTAGAAACATCTGGACAACTCTAGCAGTTCAAGAATATTATAGGAGGAAGCTCAACAAATCAATTTAAAAGCAAGATTTTTCTTGAAAACATGCAATACTTCAAATTTTATTGTCCCGGTCACAATAGCAAAGTTTTACTGGAACAGCTTTTTCATTTCTGTTCTAGATCTAATGGGTTACGAAAACACACTTTCAACCCAGGAACAGAACAAAAATGAAAATTTGTTACATTTTTTTAAATTGTCTATATGTAGGTATATTTTTTAATTGCTTTTTGTTTGTCTGGTAAATTGCTGGGATTAATATATTTAGGTTTTTATAATATATTTATGTGTATAGATAAAAACAAAGTTATGTGTTTGTATGTATATATATATATATATATATATATATATATATATATATATATATATATATATATATATATATATATATATATATATACACACACATAAAAGTAAAACTAATTAAAAATAAATTTTAAAATAAACTATTGGAAGTTACTGGGTGTTAAATAACGAAAAATAACCTTGTCAAAAGCAGGGTGAGCACTAACAGGAGCAATACTAAAGTAAAAAATTGCAAGAAAATACTTATTTTATTAATATTTTGCAAGAAAGCAATTTAAGATTAAAAATTTACAGAAACATGATCACAACCATTGAAACAATAAAAAAATTGAGTTTACCATTTTGAAAATAAATTAATGACTAGAGTTTGTAAATTAAAAATTAACAATTAATGAATTGATAACAATTACTGAATTAACAGAATATTTATCTATTACATTTCAGGATATCGAATTCCTCTCTCTCGTGCAATCTCCCTATAACATTTTACTGCCATTAAAATACTTTCAGTTCCTCCAGATGTCATCTATTATACAAAAAAACGATATATATATATATACATATATATATATATATATTATATATATATATATATATATATATATGTATATATATATATATACATATATATATATATATATATATATATATATATATATATATATATATATATATATATATATATGTATATATATATATATATATATATATATATATATGTATATATATATATATATATATATATATATATATATATATATATATATATATATATATATATATATATATATATATATATATTTATGTCACCACATATTGTTGCCACTAAAATCAATTGAGTTAATTATTAGTTTTAAACATTGTATTTTTAACAATTTTTTAGAAAGATATTATTTCTAAAACCTCTGATATAAAACTTTTGATTTGTTGTTATTATTACTACTCTTTTATTATACTTTTATTATAATTTACAACTTATAAAAGTTCATGAAAACTTATTTCAGAATCTCAGAACATATTCAGATATATAAAAAATTTTCAAAACTGTTATTACTATTTTTAGAAATCAATAATTATTACATTGATAATTAAGTAGGTATAAAATATGTATGTATGTTCCTGTATAAAAAATTGAGATCAAAAAAGAAAAGTGATTATGATTGTTACTGAAGTTTTTATTAGTTTAAAGTGGAAAGTGAAAGTGGAAAGACTCTTTTCTTGACTTTTTTTCAGATTCTCTTTTTGAATCTGAAGGAGATGATTAAGAGATTCTGAATAATTTTTTAAAATTCCCAGAAACTAAATTTGTTGATTATCTCAAATCATTTCTTGCAGTTAAGAACGACAGTTCAGAAGATATCCACAATTTTTTAATTATAGAAAAATTTTAGTCTGCCTTAAAACAATAAGCAACCCAAAAATTTGAACTTAAGAAAAACAAGGATCAAGAGTAGCAAAATTTATATATATATTTTATATATACCAACACTCGATAACAAGTTGTGCTATATCTCCTTTTTTGTACAGAGAATGCATGTGAGGAGTACTCCTACCAGATAAAGTTAATTAAGTCATCATACCTAGCACGACTTGTTGAAGTTACACTTAAAAGAAACAGAAAAGCTGGGAATAACTTGATCGCTTTATGGGAATTTCTTTAGTTGACTCAGCAAAATTACCAATTAAACTTATGAAGTTATAAACTAATTGGTATTTATCTAGATAGGAATAAGACACTTTGATCTCTAAAATCTTTAAAATACATTTTATTATGTCTTAAATAAATTACGCGACGTGTAAAAAATAAATGTGCTCTGGTTTTTCTATTATAAAAAAATGTTTATAAAGTAGTTCAATTCTTCTCTTAAGAGCTTTAATATTACAAATATATTTACCAAAAATTAGCATAATCAGCAAATTTATTTTTATGTTATTTATTTTAAGCACTAGTTGGTAAATTCATGATTATTTTGGCTTCTCATTCAAAATTGATTACAAGATATTTACATGATTACAAGATATTTACACGATTAAAAGATATTTACATGATTACAAGATATTTACATGATTACAAGATATTTACATGATTACAAGATATTTACATGATTACAAGATATTTACATGATTACAAGATATTTACATGATTACAAGATATTTACATGATTACAAAATATTTACATGATTACAAGATATTTACAAGATTACAAGATATTTACAAGATTACAAGATATTTACATGATTACAAGATATTTACATGATTACAAGATATTTACATGATTACAAGATATTTACATGATTACAAGATATTTACATGATTACAAGATATTTACATGATTACATGATTACAAGATATTAAATTATCATTCAAAGTTTGATTGAAAGTTTGAAAACAATTTTTTTTTCTCTCTTTGATTTGACTGTTTCCATTTTTTTCCGCAACAAGCAAAAAACAGAGGAAGAATAAATACAAAGATGCAATAAACACAACCTTTTGAAGCAACTATAGTTCTTGTCTTATAAATACAACTTTTTAAAGCAACTATATTTCTTTTGTAATAAACACAACCTTTTAAAGAAATTATAGTTCTTTTATAATAAATATGACCTTTAGAAGCAACTATATTATGTATATTATTAAATCATTATGACATGACCATAATGATAAGATCCTCGTAATATGTTTTAACAATTTTTATCTTATCATAATATTAGAAAATAAATTAAAATAAATTAAACAAATTAAATAAAATTTTACCATTCCACAGCATTCAGGAGTACCATTATACATGTTAATACACATGCTAACTATCTCAGCTTCCATTTTACGCACTAGAATATATGGGGTTTATACTTATAGCTAACAAATAAATGTATGAATATATATATCTATACATATATAAATAAGTATATATATATATATATATATATATATATATATATATATATATATATATATATATATATATATATATATATATATATATATACATATACATATACATATACATATACATATATATATATATATATATATATATATATATATATATATATATATATATATATATATATATATATATATATATATATGTATACTTATTTATATATGTATAGATATGTATATTCATACATTTATTTATTAGTTATTAGTGTGTGTGTATATATATATATATATATATATATATATATATATATATATATATATATATACAGTAGCGTCCAAAAGTTTGCGGACAGGCAAAAAAATAAAGAATTTTAATTATATTTCACCACATACTTTACTAAAGCCAACATATTATATACCAATTAAAAGGTTTTCAAATTTACAATTGGGTTTTAAACAAATAATTATTATCTAAATAATATTTTTAAATTGGTATACAAATCAACGATCTTTGATAAGTTCAAAAATTTGCGGACAAAGCATTATTTTTTAAAATAGTTAAAATATTTCAATAATATTTGATCAAAATTTTTGCAAAAGCAAAATCACATTAGTATTTTGTAGGATATCCTTTACAATCAAGAATAGCTTGGCATCTATGAGGCATAGAGTCAACTAAATTAATGCAAACGTCAATGGGAATTAAGTCCCATAATTCTTTGATTTTATTAAATAAATCAGCATAATTTGTAGGCTTAATTCCTTTCATTTGACGGTCAACATGTTCCCATAGATGTTCAATGGGATTTAAGTCAGGTGATTGGGATGGCCACTTCAAAACATTAACTTTACTCTCTTTAAAAAACCGATTTAGCTGTATGTTTGGGATATTGTCTGTATTATTTGTTATCCTGTTGGTAAATCCATCCTGGAGGCATTTTATCCTTTGCATATGGTAACATAATAGTCTTATATGTATCTTTGTACTTTTCTCAATTCATATTCTCGGTAATTCTATGGAGAGGACCAACTCCATTTCAGCTAAAACATCCTCAAACCATTACATTACCTCCTCCATGTTTTACGGTAGGCAGTTGGTATTTAGGATTGTACCTAGTACCTACTGGACGTCGAACATACCTGATTCCATCAGATCCAAACAGCATAAATTTGCTTTCGTCACTTTTCGTCACAAAATAGTCAAAAAAAATTTTTGACCATTTTTGACTACTCCACTTTAGATGTTTTGATGCAAATTCCATTCGGGCATTACGGTTTTTCAAGAAAACTAATGGTTTTTTAGCTGGGCGTCTTCCAAACAAATTAGCGTGACGTAAATGACGTTTTATAGTAGAAATACTACAATTCATTCCATAGAAATGTCTCATTTGTACATTTAAATCGACAGCTGTCAAACGGGGATTTTCTTTGCTTAGTATTACAAGCTTTTTATCCTGATAACGCATTGTTTTGCGTGGACTTCCTGATTGATTTTTATTCTTTGTAGATCTAGTAAGCTCAAATCTCTTCATAATTTGTCCAACAGCAGACTTACCCACTCCATAAAGGACGCTTTTGGACGCTACTGTATATATATATATATATATATATATATATATATATATATATATATATATATATATATATATATATATATATATATATATATATATATATATATATCAGGGTTGGCAAAAAAACCCAACCCAAAAAAACCCACCTTAAAAAAACCTAATAAAACCCAAAAAAACCCAAAATATATTTGGGTTTTTTAAAAAATGACCTATTTTACAACTGATAACTCTGATTTTAACACTTATAAATGCTTTATTATCAGCAACTGCAACCTTTATACTGTAATTACTCTTGTAAACACTGTATTTATATACATAATGGTCTTTAGAATATACCCAAAATGGATCAATCTATTTTTGTAGCAAGTTGGTTATTTATTATTTTTTTAAAACATTTAGCAAGTTATTATAAATGTTATTGAAATATGTATTAAAACATTAAATTAGTTAAATACTTATAAAGGAAATAAAAATCATTCTATTAACTAAATTTCAAGACATTACTAGTTATTTAGTATATTTATTCTCCTCTCGAATGTCTATATTCCTTTATATTGGTATTTGATCTTTTATTTTTTAAAGCTTATGTTGTAAACTGCAAAAAAAAAATATACAAAGCAACAAGCAAAATACTATATATAAAAATTATTAAACTTTATTTACAATTTAGAAATGGAAAGTTGTCAGGCAAAAAAAAATGCTACAGTTTACTAGATTTGTCCTTAAGTGCATACAACTTTAAAACTTAAAAAAAAGTTAAGTTATGTGCAAACAAGCTTGCAACATGTTTGCTCATTCAATGAGAGAACATGTTGAAAACTTGTATGCATTTCACAAGGACAAGATTTGTTGGTAAAAATGACACTCATGCTCATCTGTCTTTTGATAGGTTTTGAATATTTTTTATCAGCTACAAGTTTACAACATGTACCACCAACAGGGGTGACTATGAACAGCGGGTTGAAAATTAACATCAGTATCAAGTTGCTAAAAGGTGAAGAAACACACACACACAATAGAGCTACATAATGTGTTACTTTGATTCAGTTTGCAATTTGCATTGCAAAACTGAGCCGGTAAAACATCTTCAAGGAAAAAAAAAAACTTGGTGGCGAAAACACTGTAATGGTTCTTAACAAATTTATTTTAGATATTTTAAGAAACAAAGTTTAGGCAAAAATCCATTTTTTGCCAGTCCAGTTGATCAGGCCGATAACTTTTCCAGGAAGCTGGACAGTATAATGTTCTGATAAAAAAAAATGTAGTGATTAGGCTAGCAGTTTTCTTCTATGATACAAAAATGTTTAAAAAGTGTTCATAGTCATCCTGATTGATAATAACTTATAAGGTTGCAACATCATGTTGCAAACTTGTTGATTACATGTTGTAAACTTGTGCAAAGTAGTTTTTGAAATGATATGTTGAACATGTTAGTAAAAAAAACTAGTTTGCAACATTTATATTGTCTTACCAACTTTGAATAACTCAATTGTCATAATTTTTACACTGATTTTTTTTTAGTCAAAAATATTCTGAACATGTTTTTAAATTAGAGCAATTAATTAACATCATTTATAGTTGATGGAGTCCCTTTTTGCACTATAGGTAAAATGTGCTAGTAGACTAGTAGTAAAACATTTGGCTTGCAACCAGAAGGTTGGGGTTCAAATTACCTCTGCTGAAATTACTGTCTTAATCTATTTCTCCACACAGCCCCTTTGTTTAAAAATTTTAGTTTTTAATGTTGTTTGTTAGTAAAAATGGTAATGTTAAGGATTGAGACAAAATATTTTTAAAAAATGAGTTGCTCCCTTGAGTGAAATGGTCATTGGAGCAATAGGGAGGTGAATTTATGAAATTAAAAAAAAAAACTATTGTACTCATACAATTATAAAAATTTGGTATTTTGATCGATTTTTAAAAAAACCCAAAAAACCCATAAAACTCAAAAAAACCATATAAAACCCAAAAAAAACCATTTAGGTTGGGTTTTTTTAAAAAACCCTGGGTTTTTTCCAACCCTGATATATATATATATATATATATGTATATATGTATATGTTTATGTATATATATATATATATATATATATATATATATATATATATATATATATATATATATATATATATATATATATTAGGTATGTCCAAAAAAAAAAATTTTTGAATTCAACCTAGCACAGTATCTCATTTTGTTCCTTTGATGGAAACTAACTTTTATGCAAATTTTGGCATTTATATTTTGATATTTACAAGTTGCTCAATGGAGGTGAAGTTTAACAGTACAGATAAACTTGCCGCGGCTGCACTTTTTTGACTGAAATCTTCAAACTAGAATCACAAGATGATAAAATGTGATAGATACATTACTATTCATTTCAAAAAGACATACTGGTTATGACACAGACAGTGCAGACACAATCAGTCACACATTAACAATTTTTAATTTATCAAAATTAATATCAAAGAAATTAACAGCAATTTTTAAACATGTTCGTTCAGATTTTTATTGCATGCTCATTTATTGTTCACGTGTTCAAAGTTCAACTTATTTCAGTTTTCAAGCTTGCGACGTCTACCGAGGGGCATATGCCATCAGGGTGCTTTTCCGGTAATCTGGAATGCGCTTCCTGTTGTCCTCAACAACTTGGAGGAGTTTCTGCATTTCAGACTCTGTCTTTGTTATTGACTGGTTTAAAGAACTCATCAGTGCAATAGAGCGCTCGGCAGTATCATTGATAACCTTGAGAGAAGCAACAACAGCTTTGGTTTTTCGAAATGAAGCACTTTCTTCCCAACTCGGGGGCTCAAGTCCTGACAAGGTAGTTATGTCAAGTCCAAGTGACTGCAATGCAGCTGTTGATGATGATGTTACCAGTTCATGTAGTTGCTTTTTCTCCAACTCATTACATTTTGATACTGGAAACTTGTTTCCCCTGACACTCCAATCATCTCCACTGAGGATCATGGCTTCCGCAATCAACTTCTTTTCTTCATCAGATACTTTGCTGGAGAACAGTGAAAGAGGAACCATTTCTGTTCCAAGATACCACATGTGATTCTGCAATTTCTTCAAAGCTGCTTGTGAAACAATCTTGTGTACCTCAGCATATCTTTTTATTCTCTGAAACAGCATCAAATCATTCAATGGTGCATCACTTGCCACTGGACAAGCAATCCAAGCTGGTACATAAATGTGAGCTGCAAAAATGCAAAATTCAGACAGGTTTTTCACCTCAGTTGAAGTCAGTTTGAATTCATTCCTGAACAGGAAAATCTTCATGCAATATATGACCTTTGCCATCCATCTTGCCATATGGTAGGCACCCGGCTGTCTGAAATGATATGGCTTTCCACCAGCTGGATGGCTTGGTAGTGTGAAACCCAATATCAAGAGGCAAAGTTCAATCATTTCCTTGTAGTCCTCTCGTGGTAGATATGACGTTTGACCTGACAGAAAAGACAGCAAGAAAGGACCAAATTCTGCTCTGAGTTGTTGCAGCTGTGGAACTGTAAGTCGCGTATCATCAAGTGGAACAAAGTTCATTTGGTCAATAGTTGGCCAAGACTGCTGAAAACGTTCAAATAGAGCAATGTTTGGGGCCACGGCTTGGGCCAAGCAAAACTGTGAACACTTCACCAATAATCACTTCATGCACGTGGTGTCGACAAGCTAAGTATAGAAGGTTTCTCCCAATTAGTTGTTCCAGCAAGACACATGCACCATTTTTGGAGCCCGTATTCGAAGCTGTGGTGTCAAAGCACATGCCAACGATTTCACTATCAACATCCCATATTTTGGCCAACTGGAATGTTGCCTTGGCTTGTGCTACCCCAGTGCCCGCTGGAAGCTTGACAATTCCCAAGATTTTCTCCAAATCTACACCAGTCACACTAACACCAATTCTGTCAACATTGGACTTTGGATCCTCTAAGTTCGTGCTGTCTCGCATGATTTTACCGTCCCAGTGGACCACCAGAGGCGGTTTTTCACTGGAGAGAAACTCCTGCCGAATACAATTTTCTGTTGAAGATCGGTGTTCAATACGTTTGCGACGTACTGTTGATCTTGACAATGGCGTGCTTTGTAGGTCCTGTCCACTGGCTTTAGCAATTGCTGCTGCCAAAATTGTAAACTTCTGGTCAGATAAATTTATGCGATCAAGTGTTGATGAAACATCTGGTGACGACAGAATGTTCTCCAAAATGCGTGGTCTTTTGTTAACTGTAGTCCATTCATGTCCAGCATCCACTACCTCACATAGCTGCTTCTTGTGATATACTGGTATCTCTATTTCGTAATCATCATCTTCAATATCCTCCTCTTCTGCTCCGTCACTGTCGCTTTCAAGACCATGATTGTGATGGCTGCTTCTGGCACTTGCATCTCTCCTTTCTTCCTCACGCTGTTTCCTTTCAGCTTCAGCCTGTCGACGCTGTGCTGCTCGCTCTTCTTGTTGTGATAATCTTACATCTTCTCCACTCATCTTCATCATGCGAGCATTCCGCTGATCCTCCAAAAACAGCTTGTCTTCATCGATTTTGATTAATGTACCTGTATCTTTGTGAGCAATATCAAAGAGTAGATTCAGTTTGTCTTTAAATGCTTTTTCTCTAGCTAGCTGTGATTCACTTTCTCTTCCTTTATTCTTCTTGATCAAACTGTATTCATCAAAGCATACCTTCACCTTTGACACGATATGTGGTTGATAGGTCATTGGTATCCGTGCCTTGCTCCAAATTTTTACCAAATCAGATGAGGTTGACTTTGCACTGGCAGATACTGTCTGTTTTATTGTTTTGTGGTAATGGAAAAATGTACGAAGAACATCGCCCGTTGTCGGAAGGACATTACTCGGTAGGTCCTTTTCAGGTTGACCAATCAGCCAAACAGCAGTTCGAGTGCGTGTCAGTGGTACAGCGTTTGACTTTGCAGCCATTTTCAGCAACAGTCTAAAATTAAGATAGAAGCATTTTAGAATTAATAACAAGATAGGCCTATTAATTCAATGAATTCATATAAAAATGATTTATTAGAATATATTTTATTATTTTTATAATGGATTCGGATTGTCACAAATAAAGTTTGAAACCCTACTAATGGTTCAACACAGCATTAAGCAGGTTGTCTATAGTTCCTACAACTGTTTAATAGAATGATCAAATAAATATGAAATCAGCACAAAGTAAGAAACTAATTGAAACTATTATAATTACCTTTATTGAGAGTTTACATCAATGTATTAAATAAATTCTGTATAAATTCACAAGTTTGCTGAAATAATTCTCATTTGCTACATTGACAATGACATCATCATAGAATATCTAAATTCTAAAAACACTAAATAAATAAGTAATGCAAATGCAATGGTGCTTTACAGTCAGTAACCTTATCATAAAGATTGGTCAAATGGACAGATTATTTTCTGTTGTTACAATTTTATCGCGGACTCGCGGGTAACCCAATGCTGATGCATATTGAAAAACCTTTGGGGCCATTGAGCAACCCCTAAATATTAATTGATTAGGGATCTTTTTGGAAACATGACTAAATATTGAAAAACGAACAAAATGAGCCTATGTGCACTAAAATCGGAAGAAATTTTTTTTCCTCCATGTATATGTGGACATCCCTAATATATATGTATATATGTATATATGCATATGTTTATGCATATATATATATATATATATATATATATATATAATATATATATATATATATATATATATATATATATATATATATATGTATATATGTATATATGTATATATGTATATATGTATATATGCATATATGTATATATGCATATGTTTATGTATATATATAAAAACCATTTAGGTTGGGTATTTTTAAAAAACCCTGGGTTTTTTCCAACCCTGATATATATATATATATATGTATATATGTATATGTTTATGTATATATATATATATATATATATATATATATATATATATATATATATATATATATATATATGTATATATGTATATATGCATATGTTTATGCATATATATATATATATATATATATATGTATATATGTATATATGTATATATGCATATATGTATATATGCATATGTTTATGTATATATATATATATATATATACATACATATATATATATATATATATATATATATATATATATATATATATATATATATATATATATATATATATATATATATATATATATATATATATATATATATATATATATATATATATATATATATATATATGTATGTATATATGCATATGTTTATGTATATATATATATATATATATATATATATATCTATATATCTATTAAAAATACTATCTTTAAGAGGAGATAGCTATCCAATCGGACATATCATGCCAACTTGTTAATGTGACATATCAATGCCAATCAGTAGGGCAAGACTGCAACAAGATGCAGACAAGCAACAATATAGAAACAACCAACAAGTTACAGTCAAAAACAAGTTACAGTCAAACAACAACTTACAAATAGGCAAAAAATTACAGACAAGCTAATATTATAAGCTAATAAAAAATTGCAAATAATAATAAATTTTTAATAAATAATAAATAAAAAATTTTTCAGATTGTTTTAGTTATTATCTTTTTAAAAAAAAAATTTATTTATTAAATTTATTTTCATCATTAAAAAGGAATATTAACACCATTAACATGTTAGTGAACAATTGTTGCTTGTTTTAATGGCGATGTTGTTGTTTTTGTTGTCTATGTTATTTTTCTTGTTTTTGATTTTGTTGTTACTGTTAAAAGTTGTAAAACTTTAAATAAATAAAAATGTAACTACCATCAGGAAACACATCAGAGTGAAGTGGGTTTGACCATGTATACTCAGCATAGACCTAAAACAATTTGGTAAATTTTTTAAATTCAAAACTAAATATAAAAACAAAACAATGCACAAATATGCTGCATCACAAATTAGGAAAAAAAATCCTGGGATTTCACTGACTTAATAATAAATAAAATAAATATAAAGTAATAACATTGGGTGGAAAAGAAAGTACATTTATATATTATACTTAAATATTAAGTGGAAGTGAGAGTGAAAGTATATTTAATGATAATATGTGAGTAGATAGTATTGTCATATGAGAAATAAGAAAAAAAAAAATCTGCTTATAATTTTCTTTTTCTTTTTCTGAAAATAATCTAAATCATAAGTTAGAAATATTTAAGTAAACTATTTATTTATCATAAATACTATAAATAATATTTTAATAAAATCTTCCTTAGAACTAATATGACTAGATGGATATATTTATATTTCTATACAGATGCATAAACATTACCTTGGTCATTAAATTTGACAGTACAGTATCAGATGAATATACAGTACCAGAAACATATCCATTCATCCAACAATCATCTCCATCTAAATGTGATTTGAGTGATTTAAATCATATTGATTTCAATTTTCATATTGATTGACATGAATATTGATTTTCAATATACTTTTAATTTAAATAAACAATAAAAACAAAACTTTTCTGTTTTAGAGATTATTTTATTTGTTTTAATACTTTTTTTTTTCGTACCTTTGTATCATTAGCTTTTTAAGATCTTTTTTTAACTTTTTTAACAAAGATTATTTAAGGTCAAGAGATACTGAGTTAGAGATACAAAAATTATCTCTTAAAAATTTAGCTGACCAATTAAAACTTTTTTATTTTTTAAAAAAGAAAATATCATTTAATAATCCTATTGTTTTAGCTGAAATAATTGTGAAGCATTTTCAAAACATTTAGTAGCGTGTGGCAAGGAGGATTTTAGAAAAAAAGAATATATAATATAAGAGTATAAAATAAAAAATAAGGATATATAGAATATCAGGGGTCAAAATAGGTGCAGGACATTGGACTATTCTCGAGACTAACTAGAGGCAATCAACCATTATTAATTTTTACTGACAAAATGAACAATAGTTGGTTACCCTTCCACACCCCCCCCCAACCCATGAAACTATTGAATAAAGGTTAAATAGAAAAGCCAAACAGAACATTAGAAAACAAAAAATATAAAATATAATATTAAAAGATTTTTTTATTTTTCATCATCATTATAAGAGTATTTTTGTTTTAGCGCCTAAAGAAAGTTTGAACCTTCAGTTTTTTTTTCCGGCTGTGTATTTTTTCCTGAATCCACTAAATTTAACTGACTACTAATATGCTGACATTCAATCATCTGCATCCTAATGACAAAATCTTTATGCAGACGATTTACGACCAGCACATAGAGAGTTAGCAGTTTCAGGAGTAAGGGGCCCTATTCTTCTTTTAGACCTAAATCTTTTTTAATGCACCCTACCTAATCTACTAATTAGTCCTAATCTGCATCTAAAATCATTGCTCATTTTTTCAAAAGATGAAAAACCAACACTGAACTTTTTAGGAAGCTTCTAAAACAATAACAAAAAAGCAAAGGACTGGGGCACTGAAACCACAATAACCTTAAAATTGTCACTTTTGCCATCTTTTATTTTTGATGATTATTTTGATAACCAGCTTGAAAACACAAACTTCATAACACAAACTTGATAACCAGCTTCAAATAACACAAATAAAACCCCAAAGCTGCACAAATAAGCCCACAACCATTTATATCTCAACATAGAATCAGTGTTTTATTTTTCTCAAATATTTTTTAAAACATTATGAAGAACAATGTAGAAATCTTCCATTTCTTCTCTTGTCTTCTTCTGCATAAACACTTGTCAATATATTCACTATTTCCTCACACAAAACCAACATCAAAGGGCCCAAATATTCAATATCACACTTTTCACTCTCATAAGCAACCTTAGAGGGGGCTAGGACCAGTTGATGTAATATACTTTTTAATGATCAGTGGTTTATCTTCTACCAGTCTGATCATACATTGTTGGCCTTTGACCAACAAGGTACTATCAAATGTGCCTCTTGTTAACCCATAATAGTTAATGCAGTAACTTTTTGAAACTTGAAAATAATGTGATTTCAAAGCAAACTTTTACTTACAAAAACCCTTCGAAAGGTTATCCTGCTTTGCAACTAAGAAAGTTTGGAATTTTTATCATGAAGCTATCACTAGTAAAATTACTATTTAAGATTAACATGATCTCATTATCAAACTAAAGTAGGATTCTGTCCTCATCATACTAAAGTAGGATTCTATCCTCATCAAACTAAAGTAGGATTCTATCCTCATCACACAAAAGTAAGATTCTATCCTCATCATACTAAAGTAGGATTCTATCCTCATCACACTAAAGTAGGATTTTACTTCAGTGTTTTATCTTTGAGTTGATTTGCATTTTGCTTACATTTTAACAGTTTTACATTAAAACTAAGACTTTTTTTGAATTTCAATTTTGTAAAAGAGAAAAGAATTAAATGCAAAATAATGATTATACTTATTTCTTTATATTTCTTTATTTCACTTTGAATATTTTCCTAAAATAAAAATAAAAAAAAATTTCAAATCTCATCTTTCACTATTTTTCTAAAAATTATTTTTAATAAAAGACAAAAATGGGAAAAAAAAAGTACAAAAAAATACCGGGGAAAGTCCATTTAATGGTAACTAAAAACAAAAAATTAAAACTAAAATTAGATTAATTTATAAAAAACAAAATTTGCAGTTTTTTTTAGAACAAACTATAATATAATGGTTACACAAAGTAAAAACGTTGTTAGTATAAACTACCTTTGTTACATAAGGAAGACCATTTGTTAAAAAAGAGGTTTCTTCAATTTCTTTGCAAGTTTTATCAATTTGGTGTTGAATCTTAAAATAAAATTACTTTAATTTTACATTAAGTTATCTTTTTTGTTATAGATGCACAGCTCTGTTATTTTTTTGAAAATAAACTATTTAATATAAACTTTTAAATGTTGAAAGGATCCTAAATATAAAGATTTTCAAATGTTTTTGGATTAACAAACAGTTTGTATTCAATTATAAAGATACATAAGTTTTAAAGAGTTTGCATAAGTGTATTAAATTTTTATTTTTTTCAAGTGAAATAATATGTAAACATATTCTTTTATTTGAAAAAAAGTAATATTGATCTAAACAATTCTTATTGTAATCAATTTATTTTATATATCTGCCATTTTCTCTAAAAGCACATTAAAAAACTTTTATGAAATACTTTTATGCAAAAGTTGCATAACTTTTTTATTAAAGGATTTTATGCAAAAAATTTTTTGATAGTGCAATAAAGCAACCCGAAACTTTTTTTTTTAACAATCATAAAATATAATCATATATAAAATATTAAATATAGAATATAATTATATATAAAAGCCTTATTACAATTTATAACTATGTAATTTACAATTTACAATTTGCAATTATGTTAGGAGTCGTTGCAAGTTTGATTCTTCCAGATATTATAACTCAATGAAAAAGAAAATTTTGATCTCTAATTGTATTTACAAAAACAAAGTTATTAAAAAAGAACTTTCTTAGTCATTGCTGCTCCATTAGCAACAGTGACAAAGAAAGTGAAAAGTCTTATTGGATCCTTTTTGATAATAAGTACTAAAAAGAGTTTAAAGCGCAAATTTTATTTCAATTTTTTTTTAATTCGAAAAAAAAAAAAAAAAAAATTTCAAATACTTTTCCTTCTTCTATATCACAATGCATTCAATGAGATATCAGTTAAAGTTATGTTTTTAAGCTTTATCAGTTATGTATGCAAAAAAAAAATTATGTTACTGACCATAAGGATAAACTCCTTATTTCAAACTTTAAAAAGGTTATATTTCATAAAACTGTTTTTATTTACGAACAAAATTTACGGAATAAAAACAAAAAACAAACAAAGAAATAACTAGCTAACAAACAAAGTTTCTAATCTTTACACAAAACAGTTTCTAAGATCAGTGAGGTAATTTCTGCTGCTCTAACAATATTATACAGTCTGATTTCATAATTAATTTCATAATTAATCTTAATTTAAATGAAAAATAAGTTTAATAATATATTCAAAAAAAAAAAAAAAAAAATTGGCACAATACATTTATTTACATTAAACATTGATAAACTATTAGGAAATGAAAGCATACCGGCAAATAAAAATCTTTAAGAAATATCAAATATTAAAAGAAAAAAAGATGAAGAGACTATAGTGGCATGCTGACCGCAGAAGTGATATGGGCCTTAAGCAAATTACCCTATAAAAACTTTTTAGAAAAAGAATTATTTTACTGTATTCTTTAAATGATCAATAAAAAACTTTTTATTCACTTTATTTATCACAAATTAATTTTTTTTAATTATCTGATTTACAGTGTTAAATTTTGAGCACTATATTATTATTTTGCATAATAAAATGCAAACATCTAACATTGGCCTCAAAAATATCACTAAATGTCAAGTCACTTTTGACAATTGTAATAAATTAAAGAAACTGTAACAAGGGTTCAATTAAGATCAGGACAATCAGATGGGAATTTGTGCTGATTTTTAAGTATTAAGATAAAATTGATTCTGAAATTGAAAAGTTTTTTTCAATTAAAACATTTTATTTTAAAACTTTTTAACTTTAAATTTAATTATTGTTTGTTTTGTTTATGTAACTATAGTATTGAAATGTTAGTTATTTGACCTTTTTGTGAGGTCAAAATATTCGCAAAATGATAAAAAACAATAGAAACATTTTTCTACTTAATATATCTTTAAACAAAACAATTTATCTATAATTAATTAATTACACCGATCTTTTCTATACTTTTTCCTTATATATATATGTATATCATAACTGTCCAGATCTCTTAAACATGGGTCTTCATCAAACCAACCATTTCTATACCTATCTATTCCACAACAATCATTTCTATACTTATTCCTTATTTTTTAGTCAATGGTAGAAAAACAATTCATTACAAAAAAATTGCTTTAAAAGCAAAAAAAAACTAAAATATGCACCTTTTCTTAACATAAGTATCTTTACCATGACATATATGTAACAAATTTCTCCGGGTGTTTTTATGTTTTTAGAAAATTTTAGCTTTTTAAAAAACTCTCTCCCTTTCGTTTGTTATACTATATATCTTGATATATATTATGTATATAATCTATTTAACTTCTAAAATATTATATTTTGTATCTTAAAAAATCGAAAAAGATTGAAAAAAAAATAAAATGAAATGGCGAAAAAAAAGAAGCCTAATTAATGCTTTTAAATGTTTAGTATGAACACAAATAAAATTTTGATTGTTTTGTATAAACAAAATTACCAATTAAGTTATTTCGAATAACCTTTCTAGTTTTATTTAAAATAATACACACTGTTTTTGGAACAAAAGTAAAACACTTTTGATCCAAAAACAAGTATTTCTAGATTTTTAAGTTAACAGATAAATTTTTATTTTAAATAAAACTTGGCATATATATTAATAAAAATATCATTAAAGTTTTTGTAAAAAATGTACTAAATAATGTATTGTTTAGTTACTCAACATTATAAAAATAACTTTTAACACAAAATATTGTTTTTTGCAATTACCTGTTGGGCGATAAAAATTATCCATTGAATTTTCTACATTTTTCTAAACTTTTGACTTACGTCAGAAATTTATTGTTACATTTTTAGGCAATAATATTAATGCTGATAAAAACATTTTTTAATACAATGGAAACTACTTAGTTTACATAAAGTAAAATGTCATAGAATGTACTGTTTATATTTTTATAGGCCTTATAATTAAGCATATATGGTAAAATCCTGCAAAAAGCTTTTTAGAAAAATACTGCATAGGCTTTTTAGAGCCAGCCACTGCTAGTGAGCCTGACTTTCTTAAAAGAACCTCCCAGCTTATTTCTACTATATAAAGAGAATTTTGGTGTGCTTGATGAGCTTGGGAGTTTTGTGAAAATGAAAAAATGTTTATATATTTATATACACTTACTATGCGTATTTTTATAAGAATTTGCTCACTTTTTTTGCTTACCTTAACCCATACGGCTTTTTTAGAAAAAGAAGAAAAAAAAAGAAAGAATGACGAATGAAACGATTGCTGCCCCATCCTAAACCCTTAGTCGATGTAGCAGCACTTGACTGCGAGTCAGGTTATTTGTCAGTCAATGTATGTACTGAAGCCCTCAGCAGCAGGCTATTTCAGTATGACATCAGATTCCTTACTTTAGTACGCAATACTATTTGTATATATATATATATATATATATATATATATATATATATATATATATTATATATATATATATATATATATATACACACACATATATATATATATATATATATATATATATATATATATATATATATATATATATATATATATATATATAAACATTTTAAGGCTTTTTTTATTTACAATCTGTAGTATTTTTTGACAGAAAAACAATAATGTGAAAATTTGGAATTTTTTAAATAAATATGCAATCTATCAATTAGGGTACAAGATTTAGTTAGTAGTCTTTTTTTAAAAAAATATTAGATCTATTAGTCTTTTTAAATAAAACTATTTTTATATAAATTGCTTACTTTTACTTTAACTTCATAAAGTTTTGAATTATTTGTTTAAAATTAAATCATAATACCTTAGTTCCAACAAATGGTAAACAACGCAGTTTTTTGAAAAAGAAGCGTTTCATGACATTGAAAAATCCTATGAAAAAAGTTTTTAGAGAAAATGATAGAAATTTATTTAACTTTAATAACTTAATTTAATGAGACAAATGAAAATTAAAAAAAATTAAAAATTTAACAGTTTAAAATTTACTAATAAATTTTTTTTATTAAAAAAATAAAAGTGAACTAATAAGATTTACAGAATGCTTTTTTTTTCAAAATATAGTAAACAAACTACCATAATAATTACTATTTTTTTGTCTGAAAATCTTTTTATGGTCTTTTATTTATATATAATTCATTTTATTTATATATAATAATGCAATATTAGGAAAAATTTTTTAAAATTATATTTGGCAATTCATTTAACTTTAATGGACACCCACAGATAAGCAAATAGATATTTTTTGTTACTTGGTTAACTACTTGTGTAAAAATCAAAATTTTTCATCAAAAATTAATTTAATAATTGCAGCAGCCTGTCAAAAAAACATAAAAAAATAAATATGATAAATTAAACATCCCGTCACAGGCATAATAAATAGGGTAAACAGTTGAAATAAACTATTAAACTTTTTACTGTGGAGTTTCTAAATACAAGCAACCACCAAAAAAAAATTAAAGAGCTATACTCATATGACATATACTCTTATGGCATATACTGAAGCATTTTGAGTGCTTTTTAAGTTCAAAAGGGGAATTCAATTTATCATAAAGTGGAAATAACAATCAGCTGAAAGAAAAATTGTTTATTCAAATAAAAATTCAAGTATACTAATTTAATTATCTCTGATTAACATCACTTATAACAGTGTCATAATCATTATTAGCAAGATTGTAGTAATAAGCATTTTTACCCTTTATCGATGGCGCACTTATTTGACATACTACATTGTTGAAGTCAACCCAATATTTTTAATGATGTACTACTTAATTGTGCATCATTAGTCCATTTTAAATTTTATTTGTTTCTATGCATAAACTTCACATTAAGACCTTGGTTTTCATTACAAATCTCAACCACAAGTCCTATGTACAATTCATCGTCCTAAAAGCATGCAAAGTTTCAGGTTGAAAAATTAAGGGATTATTTTTATTAAAGATAACATTATTAAGCAAATGAGCTTCATAGACAGTATCATTAGAGATTCTCCATAAAAATAGTTTCACTCTATATAGTACATAACAGTGATAGCTTCTTATGGCCAGAACTGTGAGCATCATGTAGGTTAAAAAAAATTTGATAGTTTTTTTATTATATCTTGAAAGATAAAAAATACCTTTGTCATCTTAATCATCTTAGATCTTTAATATTTTTGAACCTAACTGTTGACTTGGTGTTAGAAGCTGATCTGTAATTGTTACTTTCAGACTCACGTTTGCTGTTTCTCTTTTTTAGTTTCTCCAATGGACTATCTTTACAGTTTTATAGTTTTTCTTTTGCGATGCGATGTAACAAAAAAGTGATGATCATTAAATAAATACTGAATTTATTTAATGATCATCAAGGTAATAGATTACAATTTAGTATAAATATATTAGACATTTGAAACTTTCGCACTGTTAAGCAGCACTTTCACTGAAGTATTTTACTTTATTGCAAATCAACATAGCATAATTATAGCAAGATTCTGCTTCCAAGACAATAATGCACTGCTTTGACTTAACTCGCAGAACTTTTTTCATAGTTGTGTTCAGGGTATAACTTTTTAAACTCCAGATGAAATTCCTTTAAACAAATTAATATTAACCATTTTTATTTATGAACTTTTACATTATTTACATGCACAGAAGCAAATTTTTATTTCGTAGAAAATATTTTGAAAGTTTTTTTTGATTGACCAGGAATTTATCTTTGTAACAGAACTTTTTCTTCCTTCAAACTTTTTCACTACATTCATTCTTCAAACTTTCACTTTTTCCTTTATTCTAAAAGTTTATCTAAATCATTTTAATTATCATAAACAGTTTATGTACATTAGCTCTTTTTCTGATATTTTTTTATTACATCTTTTATGTTTATATTCAACGCTAATGCTACTAAGTCTATCATACTTGTTTTCAGTTTTTAATTTTTTACTGTCCATATGCTAATTTGTCACATTTACTTTCATTTTTGAGAGGAGATATTTCCAATAAAAATGCACTCATTTAAAACTGTCTTATAATAGATCTGACCATCTATATTCTTCTTCATTATCAACTTTATCTTGATTAACTTCTTCTGTAATTTGTTAAAGTTTCATTCATAAAGTTAGTATAAAGTTTTTAACCAGGTTTGACCTTAAATTCATTGTTGATATTTTAGGTTTGACCTTAAATCGACTGTTGATATTTTTATAGACTTTAAACAATCTCTTTATTTTTCTTGTGGAGATCACAACAGTATTTTAAAGATGCTTCAAATCAAGAAATAAAGTTTTGTATTAAAAACATATCTCCTCATTCTTCATGTCAAGAAATAAAGTTTTATATTGAAAACATATTTCCTCATTTCTTCAAAGGTGTATCTTGTCTTTTAAACTTTTCACAATATCTTTTAGCTGTATCATGTCATAGTCGCAATCTTTATTTGAAACTTTCCCAATATTTATTTTTCATTTCTATTATTTACTTATCTAAAATAATTAAAAGTTTAAACATTACAAACTTTTTTGAAATTTTTTTACTTATTTAAATTTTTTCAATAGTAAAATGTGTTAAATTAAAAAAAAATAATTTAAAATCTTACAAAGTCATAGGGCTACAATCATGTCATAAGACAGAGTAAAGGTCTATAAATATTTTTTTGGTGATTGTCTATATAGAGCACATCTAAAGTAAAAAGTTTAATAATTTATTTCAACTGTTTACGCTATTTTCTATGCATGTGAAAGAAATATAAATTATCAAATTTTTTTTAAAAAAGTGATATTTTGACAGTATATTTTAATATTTTATCAGGCTGCTGCAAATGTTAAACTGGCTTTTAATGCATAACTTTAATTTTTGGTATAAGTTAATACCCCAAGTATATAAGTTATTATGCCAAGTACACAAATGTAACAAAAAGTAATTTGCTGTAACTGTCAGTATGTATTAAATTCAAAAAAAAATTTTCTTAATACAACATAATTTAGCTTAAAATTTATTCACAATCAGTCAAAAACAACCACAAAAATGGATTATTATAGTGAAAAACATTTACTATAAATTTCATGTTTTTCTTATTTACAAAAATATGCTCCAGATTCTCAATTTATTCTGATTTTGGTCAAAATTAATTCAATCATAACTTTTGAATGAATTGGTCAATCGAGCTGAAATTTTTATAAAATCTGTGCTTGGTCAAATTTAAAGCAAATCTGAGGTAGTAATATAGGGCATCGTTTAAAAACTTGTTGATTTCATATGGAATAAGCTTTTTGCAATTTTTTCACGATAAAGAATATATAAAACTAAAATCAGTTGTAAAAAATAAAATTTTTAAAAAACCTGTTTGGATTTTTTGGGGTTTTTTTAAAAGTGGGTTACTTAGCCTTGGAGTATTCTAATATTTGATATACAATAACAATGGATGGTACTAAAAAAGAAAATGTTGAAAATAATAACTCTTTAGTAAATCCATGTCATCTAACAGGATCATACTATTATTCTTTGAGATATAGTGTGGGGTTTTATCAACAACCTTTTAAATATTATTCTAACAACTGTATCAGGAAGGCAATAAATATCTAACAACTGCTATATGACAATAAATCATCAGCGAGACTTTTAACTGACTCTTTTATAGTCTAATGCAAAATTCTTGATTCTTTTATCAGACCTTGTTCCCGTTTCATCTTTGATGCATGGGAGTTAGATACCTATTACATGGGAGATAAATATATATATATATATATATATATATATATATATATATATATATATATATATATATATATATATATATATATATATATATATATATATCATCTGGACTGAATAAAAAAAATAACACAAGAATAAAAATTTCAAATAATATTTGAATATTAAATATTTTTTTAAACGTATAACAAATAATTAAATTGTAAATTATTTTAGTAGCTTTTTTTTAAGAAAAAAAATTATTACCTTCATCATTAAAAAAAATAAAAGGCACAAGAATTCTTAAAACTTCAAGCACTACAAACATCCCAAAACATACGATTGCAGTGTTTACAACAATCTATTAAAAAAAGAAATAATCGTTGCAATATTATAATCTTCTATTAAGTTATATTTATAAAAAACTAGCAGTAAGCAACCCGTAATACGCACTGTTAGTAAATAAAATTAAAAAAAAAAACCTGTATAGAAAAGACGAGAAACTACTTTAAAATGAAAAGCCTAGAAAATGACGTAACTCGACTAATAATAATATTAAATTAGCGTATTCATATTATCAGAAGTATAGAATATGGAAACTCTTTCAACTCATAAAAGAGAGGAACAGTTATCATTAAACTTTGTTTAATAAAAAGCTCTTTCTTTTCTTAAAGAACAGAGCAGTAAAAAATTTTACTGCTCTGTTCTTTAAGAAAATCTTCTACTTCATCTAACTAACATTAAGAAATAAAAATTTTTTGTTAAGGACAACCTAATTACTGTTATTAAAAAAGAATAACTGAATGAAAGGAATGACTTAGTAATTTAAAAAAAATACCCTTGTACACAATATGAAAAAATTAAAAAGAAATTAAACCATGCCAGAGAATAAGAATAATCTTCAGAGTTTTTAAAAGATGGAACTACAGATGCTACAAGATTCAGTTAGAGACTTGTCAGAGAGTAACTATAGGAGTACTGAAGATAAGTAAAAGATACTTGTAAGAGTGTGACAAATATTGTCTGAACCAAGTTATAAAAATGTTTAAATTGTAATAATAAATCTACATTTGTTTTTTTTACTGTCTTTATGAATATCTTTACTTAATATATATATACATTTGCAAATACCCCCAAGGGTATAATAAACATTATAAACATTATAAACAATATAATATACGTGCCCACAACATTCTTTCTGATGCAACACAATAATATTTCAAAGGTTGAATTAAGCGATGGCGAAATAAAAAATCCGGAAAAATTTCTGGTCTTCAAATGTTTAGTTTATGCAAAACCGTGTTCTTTGTTTTCAAGGGGCGTATCAATTTAAATTTGTTAGCAAAAAAGTTATAAAAAATAAAATAATAAACTTATGACTACAAAAATAATAACACTCTAGTAACTAACTACATTATAAACGTAATAACACTATAATAGTGTTATTACTTTTACAACGCACATTTAACTTTTATAATTTATTTTTTGTTCAAACAACATAAGTAATCCCAAATTTTAATTGAAGTAAAAAAGCATCTAGAAAAACAGAGTGGATATTCAAATAACATTTACAACTCATTAAGGAACTAAATTTACAAATTATTAAAGAACTTCAACAACTTTATAAAGACTGTATAAAATGTTTAGCATTATTAAAAAACGCTACTAAAAGTCGGTAAAAATGTGTGTTAATTTTAAAATCAACCAATAAACACGTTTTATTTTTATTATAAAGTACGTTTTTATAAAGTTAAAGTTCTTGAAGTTTTTAATAATATTTGAATACCCACTTTATTTTATCTTGATGCTTTTTTACTTTGAAATAAGTTTTGAATTACTAATGTTGTTTGAACAAAGAATGAACTTTAAAAGTTTTAAGTGCTTTATAAAGGTAATAACATTATTATAGTTTTATTACTTTTATAATGCACTTAATGACAAGAGAATAATACTTTTGTAGTCATAAGTTTATTGTTTTGTTTTTTACAACTTTTTATAACTTTTTCGCTAACAAACTTTTAATAATTTGCTCCTTGAAGACAAAGTACACAATTTTACATAAACTAAAACTTTAAAGACCAGATATTTTTTCAGATTTTGCAAATCGCGATCGCTTAATTCAACTCTTGTATTTTATATATAATACAATTATTTACGCTAATTTTTTAAACCCCTTGATCTCTAGATCACATACTTCCACATACTTATTCAAAAATTTTTTGAGATTCAGGTTATCCACAATAAGTTCTTCCGATTCTCTAGTATACAAATCAGCTAAAATAGGAGCAGGATGGATGTCCGACATGTGTCTCAGGAATCCATTGATTTCTACCGAAACTCCTCATCCTTCATCTGAGACTCTTCCTCATTTTGAGTTAGGTGGTTTTACAAATACTTCTTGCCCTTGTGTATTGTTGTGGAGAACTTCCTTGTTAGTTTTGGCAGAAATTGTATGTGGTTTTCACTCAGGAAAACGTTGTAGGGGAGCAATGTTTCCTCGCCATTTTTTCTGGGAGCCACATTATACCAATATACCATTTTTAACGGATCTTTGCCGCTTCTGGCTGCCATATGCTTGATTGTGCGATGATGAAGTTTAACAATTCCATTTCCAGATGGCCAGTAAGCGCAACAAAACAGGATGGACACTCCCCATTCTGTGCATAATTCACTAACGAGTTTTTAGTGAAAGGTCTTGCTGTTGTCAGAAGAACTTGCCACAGAGGTCCTCCTCAAGGTAATACAATCAAATCCCCATTTTGTTGCTAAATTAATTCTTTTCATCACAGCATCTAACTCTGTGAGATTAATGTGAGCTGCATCATCTTGTTTCCTTAGCCACGAACAGTCTTCTACTATTTCCCCAGCCACTTCCAGAACCATACTAACAGCTAAACTGCTTGCATCGCATCACACTGTTGCTTCAGAAGTGTTTTTGACATTCCATAACTAATGAACGGGATCTTCCTTTGTAAGTCTTTCATTTAAACTGCTTACTAATTTGGCAACACGATCATTCACCAAATAGTCCCATCCACAACTACTCAAAACCCTTTTTAGATAGCTGCACAAAGGGTGCAACCAATTTGCTATTGGAAAATGTTCGGTCAGTTGTCCGCACCAAGAAAAGATTTGCCGATGTGTCATTTTTCCTTCAGTATGTTGTCACGTTTCCAACGGACTTGGTTACATTGTTTGTACACTCGCAACCCAAGCACACGCCCACCGACAAGTTTTTCTGGCAACTTAGAATCCAAGCCATATTTTTTCAAGAGTTCTTGAACTCTGCAACTTGACACTGTTATAACTGATAATGATGTCATCAATAAACGAATCCGTTTGTTAAAGTTGGTGGTTCCATCAGCCATTTCCAAGACATGCTTCAACTGCCATTTTTAAATTCTGCTACAAAGTCTTTATCAATCAGCTTTTAAATAGTAGGCGAGGATACTTTATTTGTTTTTTCTTGAGAGACTGCAGTAGCGCCGATAGTTAGTTGCTCCACATTAAAGTTTATGGTTTTGCCATCTCTCCCGACTTGGACACTTCCGAGCAGTTGTATTACATCCATACCAAGTAGCATTTGATATTTGGGAACAATGTCAGCAACCAGGCATTCCAAACCGATGGTGGTATCATTTATAGAAAAATCAACAACAGTCAGGTATTTTACTTCAATTGACTTTCCAATCATCATAACAACTTTTTCTCTTGCGTGTTTGACATTTTTTATGTTTACAATATCCCGACTTAAAATTGATTTGGGGCATCCAGTATCCAACAACGCTTTTATTTTTCTTCCATTGACATATACGTAGAGAGTTGTGTACACTTTTTATAGCAGTGCTGGGCCAGGTGATTGTCCATTCCACACACAAAAGCACCTCGTCTTCTCAATTTCTTTGCTGCAGTTTCGACAACAGGATTCATGCAACTGACAAAACATGATTCTTTGTGACATAAGATTACCAAACCTCTTGATTTTTCAGCAATCTGGCACAGCAACATCGTTGATATTGAGCATACAGTTTGCAGCTGTTTTCTTGCTTCGTCAGATAATCCAAGAATAAATGTGCACCTTATCCACTCTTCGCTTACGTGAGATGATATTAGCTTACTCAGCCTTGTTAATTCTGCGAGATATACATCAATGGTCTCGTTTTCTTTAAGACGGCGATTTACAAACTCTTCGTTTGCTCTTAGTGGAGAGGCAGAGAATGAAGTGGCCAGTGCAGTTTTCACTTTATTGTAGTCTTCTTTTTTCTCATCACTAAGACCTTGATATTATTGTAGTAGGGTCAATTTTTACCAGAGAGACAAAAGAAATCAGCTTCTTGTGGAACAAATAAAACTTCTAATTAAGAATAAAAAAGTAGAATAAAAAAGAGAAATAAGGAGATAAAACCATGCAGTGCAATAAAGTGACTTGAAATCAATGAAGAAATCTTATTAAGTTAAAAAGAATAAAATTTTCTGTCTGTTCAAAAAACTTAATTGGATTTCAGTCGAGTGAAAAACAAAGACTATCACAAAAACAAAATCATGAAAAGTAATTCAAATAAGCTTTAAGGTGATATATAGTAAGACATGCAATAATAAGATGAATTTAATGCGAAGGAAGAACAAAAAAAAAATTTTTAATAAAATTATGGCATTGCCTGAAACCACATAAAAAAAGAACAAGAAGAAACTGAACCCAATTTAAAGCTGAATAAGATTCCACTGATGACTAGTTACTTTGAAAATATAAATTCAAACATAGATAGAAAAGATAGTAATAGCTCGAGATTTACTATTAAAAATAAATATTTGATAGACTCTAAACAATAAACTGCAGCTGCTTATCAATCCAAAACAGTAGTAATAAACTCTATATGTGGTGTCAACTATGTACACCAAAATTGTCAACAAGGACACTGTCCACAAGCAAAATGGAGCTATTTTTACACTGATATATTAAGTTACATTGAATATTGAGAATGCAATAGTAGCAGTTTAAATTTTAATGTTATTAAACAATAATAAATTTCACTTTTTTAAAACTATTTTTTTTGTCTACTTTTTACTATCTTATTGTCAAAAGATTTTTCAAAACTATACTAATAGTTTTTATTGTTAAAATTTAGGTTAAATTTTAAGGTTAAAATTTAAGGTTAAATAAAATTAAAATAATATTTAAGGTTAAAATTTTTTCAAAATCTTGATTACTAATAGATTTTATTTGTTTACTTAAAAATAATACCAAAAAAAAAACTCATGGAATACACTTTATGAATGATTCAGTATAAATTATAATATATATATATATATATATATATATATATATATATATATATATATATATATATATATATATATATATATATATATATATATATATATATATATATATATATATATATATATATATATATATATATATTAGAAATGTACAAATTTAAATTATCTTTTAACAGTAATGACTTAACTGAAAAAAAACATGCTGATATGGTAAGACAGGTAAATTCTGCTAACTTGTAAAATAAGGTTTGTTAATTAACAAGGTTTATTAATTACCGTTCCTTACTTTTGTTCATAAAAAAACATTATTAAATTAAGTTTTTATCAATCCTAAAAATATTTATGTTAACCAACCTCCCAGTTTTCTAATCCACGTGTCTTGCTGTGAATGAAGAGTCGTAACTCAGCCATATAGTAAACAAATGTCCACTAACATTAAAAAAAAACAAAAATATGTAAAAGCTAAAATGATTTTAGAAAATACTAGTCAATTAGAAAAAGATATAGACAACAAATTAAAAAAAAAAAAAACTATTTTAAAAAAGGAAGTTAATAAAAAGAATAATTAGTTTTACTGCAATGTTGAATAGGGTAATTTTATGGATTATAGTATAGTATATTTTAATATATATATATATATATATATATATATATATATATATATATATATATATATATATATATATATATATATATATATATATATATATATATATATATATATATATATAATATATATATATATATATATATATATATATATATATATATATATATATATATATATATATATATATATATAAATTTTTTCTCATTTAACACTGTGTTTCATAAATAAAGACTCATCAGAAATTTCTGATGATTTCTGATAAGTCATTATTGATGAGTCTTTATTGATGAAAAGCATTTCTGATGAGTCTTTATTGATGAAACACAGTGTTAAATGAGAAAAAATTTTGCTAAGTGATTTTCTACTAACTTGTAATTGCTCTGTTCTTTTAAGAACATTGAGCACTCTTTTTGTAGAATACATTTTAAATTGTTTATATATATGTGTAAGTGTATATATATATATATATATATATATATATATATATATATATATATATATATATATATATATATATATATATATATATATATATATATATATATATTATATATATATATATATATATATACATATATATATATATATATATATATATATATATATATATATATATATATATATATATATATATATATATATATATATATATATATATATACACACATATATATATACACACATATATATATACACATGTATATATACATTTATTAACACACACACACCACACACACACACACACACACACACACACACACACACACACACATATATTAATGGTCTTTAGTACGTTTAGTATGTTGAGTTAATGCAAATTTTCATTCTAACAAAAAATAATTCTCAGATAAAACATACGCATAATTCATTCCAATGCAAATGCTCAGGTAAGTGTGGTTCGATTGTTTGAAGAAAACTCTCCCAAAGTAAAATCCATTTATCGTAAAGTATTTCAGAAACTACAGCCATCACGTATTACAAATAGCTTTTTAATTTATATAACTAAAAAGCTATAAATGAGCAAGTTCTAGTTGGTTAATGTCATAACTTAACAGCTCGCATTGAATGTGATTTGTTTACAATCACAGTCTTTAATAACATATTATGTGACGTAATTCAACTTTTTTTTTTTTTCGTGCGCGCAGTTTTAAGAAAGTGCCTGCTAATCTTATTCGGGTTAACTCGACCTTATAAAAGGTTTAGTTAACATGAATAAGTTACAAGTGCTTGACAAAAATTTAGAAAACAGCCACAACAAAAAGCAAAAATTCGTCGCTTAAAATTTTATAAAAATGGCTTTTAAATTCAACTTTGACCTAGGGTAGAGTAAGGGTATTATTGCTTTTTGGAGCAAACAACCCAAAAAACACCGTGCATTTGACAATTTTTTTGTTTTAATTCACCTCCCCAAGGCCATGAAACCATTACAGTTGAAAAGGCTACCTTTAGTTGTGGTTACAACCCTCTCTCAACTTTATAACTCCGAAACTTGAACTTTGAGGAACAAGGCCGCAGAGCGGAGAAACAAGTTGTGCGCGATTCTACCAGGGACATTGTGGGGATCGAAATCTGATCTTCTTTCTTTGCTTGTGAGGCGAGCGCTTTACCACTACACCACTACTGCTTTGAGGTAAACAACCCAAAAAAACACTGTTATTTTCAATAGATTTAAAAATTGTTAAAGATTTTATTCGTAAGTTAGTAAGTGTTGCAAAAGTTAATTATATTATCAATGCTTGTGCAAAAAAGTAAAGAAATATTTTTTTGTAGGCTAGTTTTTCAATAATATTCTATAGTAGAATAATAATAATAATTTTTTTCAACATCTTACCACTGCCATGGGGCAAGATTTTCCTTTCTATCATTTTTATTTTTTAAATTTTTACCAATAATAAAGACGTTTTTTTTATCTCATAAATATCTTCTCCTATTAGTTAACGTTGGCAAAAAAAAAAAAAAAAAAAATTTAAAAGTATTTGTTGAGGAAATAGTTTGTTAATCAGCCCTCGGAGTTAGGAAAAATGAGGTCGGCAAAAATCTGCCAACCTTAATCTGCTTGAGCGACCTCAAGCATCAAGTCGGCAAAAAAAAAATTGGTAGAAAAATTTTACCATGAAACATAAAAACAAGGTCAGGGATTTTTTGCCAACCTCAAGCATTTTTAGGTCGGCTTTTATGCCGACCCTAATTATGAATGAAATATGTTCTTTTTTTGTGATTGCTTATCCCTGTAGAAGGCTATTTTTTGTTTTTAAGTTATTTTTTCAGGCGGTTTAAGACACTTGATTGAAACAAGTTGCTAATAAAAAAAAAAAAAAAATATATTAATAAAATTTTTTTTATTTTCTCTATTTCACATAGAATTCTTTATTGCAGATTACCAAAAACTTGGTATAAGTGTAGATACTTCGGACAGCATAAAAAAATTAAAATTTATTTATTTATTGTGAACTTATGTAATCAGTGTTTTTAAACGATTTGTTGTCGTGCAATCGAAGAAACTATTAACTCGGATATCATCATTTAACTCACCGCAACTAATAGTCCATAATCAACATGATGTCCTCAAAACAAAAAACGTTTTATGTGTACGAATCTTTTAAAATCTGTAAATGGTCGCAGTATTGCATTAGAAAAACAACAGATTTTGTATATAATTATAAAAACAACAGTTGTATATAACTATAAAAACAACAGATGTTGTATATAACAACAGATGTTGTATATAACAACAGATGTTGTATATAATTACTTTAAATAGGTATTTGATTCTCTATTTCATTTTAAATTACTATCAAACCTACTTTGTTTAACAGAAAAAGAAATTTTATAAATTGGATTGCTAAATTTTTGACCAATACATATCAATAAGTTTATTATCAAACCTAACATTACTAGTGGAGTTTTTAAATATAGCATGTTATGTCCAATATTATTCTTTCTATATATTAACTATATAATCGATATATCAATATAAACTATATAATCGATATATCGATATAAACTATATAATCGCTATAGTTAACAATCTTGATTGCTCTTTAAAGCTTTATGCCGATGACATCAAATTACACAGTTCATTTTCCCAGTGGGCACCGGATTAAAAAAAGACGTCTTTTGAACGTCTAAAAGACGTCCAACACGTTCAAAAGACGTTCAAAAGACGTCCAAAACGTGTATAAGACGTTTAAAAGATGTCTTTTTTACGTCCGTGTCCACTGGGTTGCAATAGAGATCATAACCACCACACAGTTAACGATCTTGATAAAGTTGTACTGGTCATAAAACATGGCAATTATTACTTGCTTACAGTATTTTCTGCATAGGATTGCGCCTGGTTCTTTAAGAAAATGAAATATTTCCTTATCCAATATCGATATCCAACTCTGGATTTTCATCGAAATTATAAAAAACATATTTTGTTAACGAGAACTATAATAATTTTGTTAACGAAAATATCAACACTAAACAGTATTTTTAATTTTAGTTCGATCACCTAGACTTTTTAAGGGACAATACTAGATCTTGGTGGTGAGGTTGTTTGGTAAAATTAGCTTCTGCCTAATTTTATTTATAAGCTAATAAAAAAATAATTAACATTTTATGTTTTTAATTGATCGAAAAACTAATAAAATAAAAAAAGACATTTTACCAAGTAAAAAACGGCTAAGTCCATAAAAATCCTCACTTAAAAAAGAAAGCCTATAACGTAAATTATATTTAAAATAAAAACACAACTTTAATTGCATAAAAAATTAGTTCTGTTTGTGATATATCTTAAAATATTTAATTCTTTCCCTAAAAATAAAAAAGTTATATATTTATATATATCTTTATATATATATATATATATATATATATATATATATATATATATATATATATATATATATATATATATATATATATATATATATATATATATATATATATATATATATATTATATATATATATATATATATATATATATCTTTATGATTATCTTAGCTTAAAATTATTTTATTTGCATTCTAGCACTCTTTAAATAACAAATAACCTTTTTTCGTTGTTTCTGTGTATTTTTATTCAAGTCCTGTGAAGAATTAGTTGGTCTAAACTACATTTAAAAACACCAAGTTTTGGCTACTTCAGTCTAAATTTTAAAAATACGTTGAAAACCTGTTAAATCTCATCCTTTTTTTCCGTTTTGTCCGTATTAATATTATTTAAAATTTTGCCAAAAATTTTAATAATTACTTATTATTATGTAATTAAATATACTGATATAAATCTTTGTATAAAATTAGCTTCAGTATAATGATAAATGTTTAAAAACAGTGTGCACGAATTTTAGAAACCGATTCCCAAAATTGTTTTCAGAACCGAAAAATATTCGAGTTTGTACAACAAAGTTAAAATTGTTACAGATAAATTTAAACATTAAAAAAAAAAAAAAAAACATTATAAAAAAAGAGATATATATAAGCTGATGTCCTTCATTCCGCCTATTTCAAAAAATAACTTTCAAGTATATATATCAATTGAGAACAATAAATCAAAAGGTAAAAAAAAGAAAATTGAAACATCAAACCCAAAAAATTGTGTTGAAAAATTAAAACTTGCTTTATCCGATATTAAAAATATGTTCAAATCTGCTAAAGTTCATAATAGCAATATGAAAAAAACACTTGCATCTGATGACTCAAGAATGACATATAAATTATTACATGCAAGTAATAAAGCAAAGACTCCAGAACTAAAAAAGAAAAAAAAACAACAAGGAAATAAAAGAATTGAAAGGTTACTATAATAAAGTCATTACAAACCTTAATAAAACAGTTAAACTTTTGATAGGTAGGTTTGAAAAAAGTGACAAAAAAAATGCACTCAATCTTAAGAAAAAAAGAATTGCATGCAAAAAATTATATAATGTAAACAAGAAGTATAGCATGGTAGTAAATAAACATAAAAAAATTTCTTCTAATAGTTTAAGTAATCCTAAAAAAGATATTGGTCCTCCTAACATGGGAGAAAAATTATAATACAAAGAAAATAAAGGTTTGAACACTTTAAATTGTCTTCTCCTTCGACAGCAAAATAGTAACATTGCAAAATTGAAGATATTCTAATGACATAGAGAGGTTATTATGAAATTAGTTTCTTTGAATATAAGCATGAATAAAGGTAATGAGGTTATCATCATTGTTTTCAAAATCTAGCAAAGTTAAATATAGAAAAGTTTGCCTCAATTGATACAAAATCGCGGTTTATGACTGAACTATTAGCACTTACTCAGCTTGAAATTGCAGAATAAATGATACATACTGTAGTACCACTAAATACCATAGACATTTTCAAAACTTCCAAGTTACTACAACAAGTGGAAGTACTGTATCTTTTAAATTACTTGAAACGGTTGGAAGTGATGCAAATTATACTATAAATGCGTTAACTAAAACATTAGATGATGTATGTGACATTTTAGACAATAGCAGCAACTTAAAAAATTTTTCTAACCTTAAATGTTCTTTTAAAACTACCATGTCTTATCTTGTGCCGGTTAATTCATTGTTTAATTTAAAACTTAAAGATATGAGAAAAAAATTGCTACCTAAAGTTATAAAGAACTTTAAATTCCATTGGAATGTCAAACGTTTTTTGTAAATTGCATTTACTAGCAAACATTATAACAAAAACTGATAAAACAATTAAATCATTTAAAAAGTTAGTTTTAAACAGTAGTTATAAAAACAGTTTTTTATTCAATACTGGAGAATCAGGTGCGACTAGATTGATAAGAACTGCATTTAAATCTTTCATGTTAGGGAGGGGGGGAGGGGATGTGATGAAGCTGGAGTTGCTGGGTATTTGAATGCATTTCTTGCTGGTAAAAGACAAAGTAAGTGTAAGCTAGCACCCTTTGTTGATAACCAATTTAATATAGTTTATTATAATACTGCAACTTTTTGTTCCAAGGATATCTGGGAGTTTCTTTAAAATTGGCCAAATCTAAATAATCTTTTACAAGCAGTTAAAAAAAATATTATCAACAATTTATATTTAGCAGAAGTTCGGGCTCTTGGAATAGTTGATAAAATGATTACTGGCTCACTTTGCCTAATAATTGAATCACAAAAGAGTATTCTTGATATGAGTCCATTTTTGCTAACCTTAAAAATGAAACTTTCAGACTTGTGTAAAAATGCATTATCAATTATGATTTTGAAAACACCTATATTCAGTGCAAGTGATGTTAGTATTCATAAAGATATTTAGTATGATAAATTATATGAAGAGACTGCTGATACTGATTTAAATATTTTAAAACTGCAGACATTAGAAGTGATTTGTCACTTTTTATTTGGTGTTCTTAAAAGACAATCTGGTGATCAACTTTCTGGAGGTAAATATTGACTTCTGATAGTATTCTTCTGATATCTGATATCTGAGTATCCTTCTGATAGTATAAGTCTGCAAAGAATGTCTTAATAATTAACAAAGCGTCAGAAAGTAACTTTGCTGTATTAGATCTTTTAATTTGTACAAAACTTAATGCCAAAATACAAACTATACCAGTTTATACTATAAATACTATGTGGTATAGGAATAAAACACTAGACTGTTTGGATAAAAAGACTTTGGATGACCGTAACTCTTTGCTTAAAAAAGCTTCAAGTAACTTTAGTAAAATGAAAGATAAATACAAACAACATCATTTAGAATTAAAGTTTGAAATGAGTGAAAGATTGTCTAAAAAACATAAAGCTAAAAATACAGTTAAAAAAAGGTTTTTTTTGAAAGCTTAATTGATAAATGAGTTGTTATAATTAAGAACAAAGGTGTGGTTGACTTCAAATGAAGCAGATGATGAATATGTAGTGTTAGGTGATACCTTAAAAACAAAAATAAAATTATGAGCACAATTGGATTTTTATAGGTATGTAATGGAAGCAAAATGTGAACCTAAATATTTTTACAAAACTAAAACGCTTGGTGGTAAAAGAATAGACTTTTCAAACTATGAGTTATTTAGTAATTTGCAATCAATTATTAGAACAAAGAGTTTTCCAGAGCCTGTTGAGAAAAAAGATTTCTCTTAAAGAAAGAAAAGAATTAGATATTTTGATTTTGAAACAAAAAGAAGAGTTATGTAAAAATTTAAAAACACAAGACTGTCTCAGTTAGCAAATCAACAAAAATTAAACGTCTTGCCTAATGTTTTTGATCAATCTCAATTATCTTATTGGGAAATTTATTCAACATAAAGTTATAAAAGTCAACACTTAAAAATATTTTTGGCGTAAAGGTAAAGTTTTTATAATAAACAAGTTAACCCCTAATTTAAAAAAACTTTGTTTGATGTAGTCTATGAGACTGAAAAAAATCAAGTAAATATTTTTCCATTGCTTGTTGACCTTGAAAATGGAAAGGTTATTGTAAAAGCTTATTTAACAATGTGTTTAATTGTAAAAAAAAAAAAAGAAAGTTTTTTATTAAATTTTTAAGAAAATTTAAAAATATATGAAAATTGAAACTTTATCAACCTAGTGTTTTAATTGTTCACAATCTAATGTTCTAAATTTTCAATAGTGTAAAAGCAGGGCTATAATTATATTAATTTGCATAATTACTTTTGCTATTCCAAAGTATAGTCACATGTGAATTAAACGTTGTTTTGTTTGTTTATTACTGTTTAAAAGTTTATGTATGAAAAGTAACAGATTGATTGTTACCTAAAGTTGTTGCTTAAAATTTTTGCGCATTTATCATTTACGCTAATGAACGGATTTTTACGGAATTTTTTGTCTAAAAAAACAAATCATGAAGTATAAAACTATGAAGTATAAAAATGCAAACTTTTCAATAACCAGAAGTGCTATAAAATTGATTGAGCCCTTTTGGAAACAAGATTAACATTTTAAACGCAATAAAATTAAAATTGACATTTCAGGTTAGTTATATAAAAAGTTTATAAAAGACACTGAAGTGCCTACTGTAAGTTGTATTTACTGTTTTTTATTTTTTTTACTCGGCTGTAAGTTGTATTTATTGAGCTTGTTCATTGAGAACTAGATGGCTCTAAGAGTCCATGGCCGCCTGACCTATGTTGTTTTATAAAAGGTAAGAATTTATCAGCGCAAAAAAAAAAATACTTAAAGAAAAATTAACGATGTACTTTAAATCATGGTTAAATCGTTTTGGAGTTTGGAAGCAAATACCATAATTGAAATACCGAATGAAATTTATCCAATTCTAAAGAGTAACTGTCTTGTAATTTTGTACAAAATTTTTCTTAGGAATCATGTCATCCTTTGCCTGACACTTAATATGGTGGCAATCTTTTGCCCGACACCCTTTATAAAACGTTATATTTAATCTTGACTTTTCTTCGTCATCCTAAACTTGTTTTTTTTTTTTGACAGACTTTACTTTGCATCACTATGACTGTTTGTAATTACATTTTACATAAAACTTATTTTATTTGTAATGCATTTATATTTTTACCATTGTATTTTTTGTCACTATGTCATTTCTGCATTCGTGGAAATAAAGTTTGACATTCTTCAACTTGTTGCTATTATGAGGCGAATTTGATAAAGTGATCAAATTTAATAGCTGCAGAGAAAGTATTTAAACTGGGGACAATGGATGGTTAAGAAACGAGGCTCAAGCAATCTGTCTTTTAACAATAAAACTTTTTAGGATTCTGTAATATCTTTATCTTCTGTATAGAGCAAAGTAGTATGTTTTTAGGGGTTTCATAAAGTTACTTTCAAGTGTTAAATATCTTGTATTTGCAGCTTGATCACATTATAACTCTTTTCAAATAAAAAAGTAATAAATTATAAACATACGGAAATTTAAACGTTTATATGAGATATCTGTGTATCTGTAGCCCTATATACAGGTACGTTCTACATGGTTGTACATTGCCTAAATGGCATACTCCCCATTTTTAAATATGTATATATATATATTAAATAACAACTTTTAATATAAAATGTTTATCCATATCATAAAAATACAAATTTTATGGTTAACAGAAAAAATTAAAATAGGCATACTGTTTTTTACCTACTTATTTCAAAAATGAGTTCCCCTTAAAACACAGCTCTTCTCAAAAGGAAAAATTTTTGAAATTTTTAGGAAATACACTCAAGCAGTTCTCTTGAACTTTCTGCCGACATATTAAAAAACCTCAAACTGAAAAAAGCGGAAAAAAACCGAAACTAAATAAAAAAGATCTACAAATATATGCAAAAGCATATATTTAACTATATTCCAAACTAAAATCTCCTGACTACTGTGTTTTTCATTCTTTGTTAAAGATTTCTTTCTTTTTTTTTTTTAATTTTTAGCTATTAATCTTTGACGATGCAATTTGTATCGCGTTTTATTTATGTTAATAGATTAATCATTTACGTTATAATACCCTGGACCATGTTCAGTTTTTAATAAACTGAGATTGAATATGAAGGCTTTATCCCAACGTTAATTGGGCTACAAAATTTCCTACCGCTTATTGAAAGTGCTGCAAACACACCGTTTAATAAGGAAAATCATCTAAGCTGATATAATATAATCATCACATAATATCTAGAATCTTATTTTCGTCTCACAACTGTAGTCTTAAATGAGATAAGAATCAGCAACTCTGTGCAGCCAATTCTGCAATATTAGTAATTTTTTAATTGTTTGTGATAATTTTTTAGCGCTATTAGATTTTCCAGTGGGCACTGTGCGTTTTTTAAACGCTCTTTTGACATTTTTGTTATATTTACACCATATAAAAACGTCCAAAGACCGTTTCAAAAATGCGTAGGGTTATCATGCTTATCAGACTTTTAAACTTTCCAATTTAGGAATAGGGATGGCACTTTTAATTACTTTTTTTTTACTTAAACGAGTAAGTAAATTTTTTTGAAAAAGTTTATTATTTAAGTAATTGTCACCGTTCAAATTGAATTTACATTTACAAAAAAGTAATTAGTTTTTACAATACAACATTTATTTTATAAAGTAGGTTTTTTTATTTTTAAATGTAACTTATGTAAAAACAGATTACATCAAAAAGTAATTTTCTTTTACAGGTAAAATTAAGTCTCATAAATAAGCAATTTACTTTTACATATAAATATTTCAAATTACATTACATATTTTAATAGTTCTTCATAGTGTAATTTACATTTACAGATAAAAATAATTTATAAAAAAAATATTATATTACAGTAATTGAAAAAAAACTTTTATATGAAAAAGAATTACATAAAAGTAATAGGCGACTAAATATAAATAAAGTTTACTTATAAAATAATATTATATAAATTGTAATTTTTCATAATATAAGTAAAAAAAATTGTTTTAAAAAATAAATTATATATAGAAAAAATTCTATTACATAAGCTTATATTTTATATAATTTTTAAAGTAAAATAAAAATAACTTATATTTTATAAGTAAGTACATTTATTTATACTCTAAAATAAATTAGAGAGGATATAGTGCAACCGAGTCAAATGACAAAAGTACAACTTGCATCTAAGTAACTAACATTTAGTTTTTGGCGACATATTTTAGCTTTTTTTTCCCTTGTAAATTTTGATGTATAAGTATTTGGTTTATAGGAATCAAAATGCTGCCGATTGAGTGAGGATGATGTTGATAGAGAATATTTATGCCGATTGAGTGGAGATGATGTAATATGCCGATTGAGTGAAGGTGATGCTGAATATTGTTTCGAAGATGAAGAAGAGGCTCGCGATTTTGGTCTCCGTTGAAATTTGGCAGCGGCAATACAGCGCATTTACCCTTGTAGATGCAGAAATGATGGAAAGGCATAACGAAGAGAGAATAGGTGTATAGAGCTGACAAAAGTACAACTCTGCAAGTTGTACTTTTGTCATTTGACTCGGTTGCACTATATCCTCTCTAATTTATTTTAGAGTATAAATAAATGTACTTACTTATAAAATATAAGTTATTTTTATTTTACTTTAAAAATTATATAAAATATAAGCTTATGTAATAGAATTTTTTCTATATATAATTTATTTTTTAAAACAATTTTTTTTACTTATATTATGAAAAATTACAATTTATATAATATTATTTTATAAGTAAACTTTATTTATATTTAGTCGCCTATTACTTTTATGTAATTCTTTTTCATATAAAAGTTTTTTTTCAATTACTGTAATATAATATTTTTTTTATAAATTATTTTTATCTGTAAATGTAAATTACACTATGAAGAACTATTAAAATATGTAATGTAATTTGAAATATTTATATGTAAAAGTAAATTGCTTATTTATGAGACTTAATTTTACCTGTAAAAGAAAATTACTTTTTGATGTAATCTGTTTTTACATAAGTTACATTTAAAAATAAAAAAACCTACTTTATAAAATAAATGTTGTATTGTAAAAACTAATTACTTTTTTGTAAATGTAAATTCAATTTGAACGGTGACAATTACTTAAATAATAAACTTTTTCAAAAAAATTTACTTACTCGTTTAAGTAAAAAAAAAGTAATTAAAAGTGCCATCCCTATTCCTAAATTGGAAAGTTTAAAAGTCTGATAAGCATGATAACCCTACGCATTTTTGAAACGGTCTTTGGACGTTTTTATATGGTGTAAATATAACAAAAATGTCAAAAGAGCGTTTAAAAAACGCACAGTGCCCACTGGAAAATCTAATAGCGCTAAAAAATTATCACAAACAATTAAAAAATTACTAATATTGCAGAATTGGCTGCACAGAGTTGCTGATTCTTATCTCATTTAAGACTACAGTTGTGAGACGAAAATAAGATTCTAGATATTATGTGATGATTATATTATATCAGCTTAGATGATTTTCCTTATTAAACGGTGTGTTTGCAGCACTTTCAATAAGCGGTAGGAAATTTTGTAGCCCAATTAACGTTGGGATAAAGCCTTCATATTCAATCTCAGTTTATTAAAAACTGAACATGGTCCAGGGTATTATAACGTAAATGATTAATCTATTAACATAAATAAAACGCGATACAAATTGCATCGTCAAAGATTAATAGCTAAAAATTAAAAAAAAAAAAGAAAGAAATCTTTAACAAAGAATGAAAAACACAGTAGTCAGGAGATTTTAGTTTGGAATATAGTTAAATATATGCTTTTGCATATATTTGTAGATCTTTTTTATTTAGTTTCGGTTTTTTTCCGCTTTTTTCAGTTTGAGGTTTTTTAATATGTCGGCAGAAAGTTCAAGAGAACTGCTTGAGTGTATTTCCTAAAAATTTCAAAAATTTTTCCTTTTGAGAAGAGCTGTGTTTTAAGGGGAACTCATTTTTGAAATAAGTAGGTAAAAAACAGTATGCCTATTTTAATTTTTTCTGTTAACCATAAAATTTGTATTTTTATGATATGGATAAACATTTTATATTAAAAGTTGTTATTTAATATATATATATACATATTTAAAAATGGGGAGTATGCCATTTAGGCAATGTACAACCATGTAGAACGTACCTGTATATAGGGCTACAGATACACAGATATCTCATATAAACGTTTAAATTTCCGTATGTTTATAATTTATTACTTTTTTATTTGAAAAGAGTTATAATGTGATCAAGCTGCAAATACAAGATATTTAACACTTGAAAGTAACTTTATGAAACCCCTAAAAACATACTACTTTGCTCTATACAGAAGATAAAGATATTACAGAATCCTAAAAAGTTTTATTGTTAAAAGACAGATTGCTTGAGCCTCGTTTCTTAACCATCCATTGTCCCCAGTTTAAATACTTTCTCTGCAGCTATTAAATTTGATCACTTTATCAAATTCGCCTCATAATAGCAACAAGTTGAAGAATGTCAAACTTTATTTCCACGAATGCAGAAATGACATAGTGACAAAAAATACAATGGTAAAAATATAAATGCATTACAAATAAAATAAGTTTTATGTAAAATGTAATTACAAACAGTCATAGTGATGCAAAGTAAAGTCTGTCAAAAAAAAAAAACAAGTTTAGGATGACGAAGAAAAGTCAAGATTAAATATAACGTTTTATAAAGGGTGTCGGGCAAAAGATTGCCACCATATTAAGTGTCAGGCAAAGGATGACATGATTCCTAAGAAAAATTTTGTACAAAATTACAAGACAGTTACTCTTTAGAATTGGATAAATTTCATTCGGTATTTCAATTATGGTATTTGCTTCCAAACTCCAAAACGATTTAACCATGATTTAAAGTACATCGTTAATTTTTCTTTAAGTATTTTTTTTTTTGCGCTGATAAATTCTTACCTTTTATAAAACAACATAGGTCAGGCGGCCATGGACTCTTAGAGCCATCTAGTTCTCAATGAACAAGCTCAATAAATACAACTTACAGCCGAGTAAAAAAAATAAAAAACAGTAAATACAACTTACAGTAGGCACTTCAGTGTCTTTTATAAACTTTTTATATAACTAACCTGAAATGTCAATTTTAATTTTATTGCGTTTAAAATGTTAATCTTGTTTCCAAAAGGGCTCAATCAATTTTATAGCACTTCTGGTTATTGAAAAGTTTGCATTTTTATACTTCATAGTTTTATACTTCATGATTTGTTTTTTTAGACAAAAAATTCCGTAAAAATCCGTTCATTAGCGTAAATGATAAATGCGCAAAAATTTTAAGCAACAACTTTAGGTAACAATCAATCTGTTACTTTTCATACATAAACTTTTAAACAGTAATAAACAAACAAAACAACGTTTAATTCACATGTGACTATACTTTGGAATAGCAAAAGTAATTATGCAAATTAATATAATTATAGCCCTGCTTTTACACTATTGAAAATTTAGAACATTAGATTGTGAACAATTAAAACACTAGGTTGATAAAGTTTCAATTTTCATATATTTTTAAATTTTCTTAAAAATTTAATAAAAAACTTTCTTTTTTTTTTTTTACAATTAAACACATTGTTAAATAAGCTTTTACAATAACCTTTCCATTTTCAAGGTCAACAAGCAATGGAAAAATATTTACTTGATTTTTTTCAGTCTCATAGACTACATCAAACAAAGTTTTTTTAAATTAGGGGTTAACTTGTTTATTATAAAAACTTTACCTTTACGCCAAAAATATTTTTAAGTGTTGACTTTTATAACTTTATGTTGAATAAATTTCCCAATAAGATAATTGAGATTGATCAAAAACATTAGGCAAGACGTTTAATTTTTGTTGATTTGCTAACTGAGACAGTCTTGTGTTTTTAAATTTTTACATAACTCTTCTTTTTGTTTCAAAATCAAAATATCTAATTCTTTTCTTTCTTTAAGAGAAATCTTTTTTCTCAACAGGCTCTGGAAAACTCTTTGTTCTAATAATTGATTGCAAATTACTAAATAACTCATAGTTTGAAAAGTCTATTCTTTTACCACCAAGCGTTTTAGTTTTGTAAAAATATTTAGGTTCACATTTTGCTTCCATTACATACCTATAAAAATCCAATTGTGCTCATAATTTTATTTTTGTTTTTAAGGTATCACCTAACACTACATATTCATCATCTGCTTCATTTGAAGTCAACCACACCTTTGTTCTTAATTATAACAACTCATTTATCAATTAAGCTTTCAAAAAAAACCTTTTTTTAACTGTATTTTTAGCTTTATGTTTTTTAGACAATCTTTCACTCATTTCAAACTTTAATTCTAAATGATGTTGTTTGTATTTATCTTTCATTTTACTAAAGTTACTTGAAGCTTTTTTAAGCAAAGAGTTACGGTCATCCAAAGTCTTTTTATCCAAACAGTCTAGTGTTTTATTCCTATACCACATAGTATTTATAGTATAAACTGGTATAGTTTGTATTTTGGCATTAAGTTTTGTACAAATTAAAAGATCTAATACAGCAAAGTTACTTTCTGACGCTTTGTTAATTATTAAGACATTCTTTGCAGACTTATACTATCAGAAGGATACTCAGATATCAGATATCAGAAGAATACTATCAGAAGTCAATATTTACCTCCAGAAAGTTGATCACCAGATTGTCTTTTAAGAACACCAAATAAAAAGTGACAAATCACTTCTAATGTCTGCAGTTTTAAAATATTTAAATCAGTATCAGCAGTCTCTTCATATAATTTATCATACTAAATATCTTTATGAATACTAACATCACTTGCACTGAATATAGGTGTTTTCAAAATCATAATTGATAATGCATTTTTACACAAGTCTGAAAGTTTCATTTTTAAGGTTAGCAAAAATGGACTCATATCAAGAATACTCTTTTGTGATTCAATTATTAGGCAAAGTGAGCCAGTAATCATTTTATCAACTATTCCAAGAGCCCGAACTTCTGCTAAATATAAATTGTTGATAATATTTTTTTTAACTGCTTGTAAAAGATTATTTAGATTTGGCCAATTTTAAAGAAACTCCCAGATATCCTTGGAACAAAAAGTTGCAGTATTATAATAAACTATATTAAATTGGTTATCAACAAAGGGTGCTAGCTTACACTTACTTTGTCTTTTACCAGCAAGAAATGCATTCAAATACCCAGCAACTCCAGCTTCATCACATCCCCTCCCCCCCTCCCTAACATGAAAGATTTAAATGCAGTTCTTATCAATCTAGTCGCACCTGATTCTCCAGTATTGAATAAAAAACTGTTTTTATAACTACTGTTTAAAACTAACTTTTTAAATGATTTAATTGTTTTATCAGTTTTTGTTATAATGTTTGCTAGTAAATGCAATTTACAAAAAACGTTTGACATTCCAATGGAATTTAAAGTTCTTTATAACTTTAGGTAGCAATTTTTTTCTCATATCTTTAAGTTTTAAATTAAACAATGAATTAACCGGCACAAGATAAGACATGGTAGTTTTAAAAGAACATTTAAGGTTAGAAAAATTTTTTAAGTTGCTGCTATTGTCTAAAATGTCACATACATCATCTAATGTTTTAGTTAACGCATTTATAGTATAATTTGCATCACTTCCAACCGTTTCAAGTAATTTAAAAGATACAGTACTTCCACTTGTTGTAGTAACTTGGAAGTTTTGAAAATGTCTATGGTATTTAGTGGTACTACAGTATGTATCATTTATTCTGCAATTTCAAGCTGAGTAAGTGCTAATAGTTCAGTCATAAACCGCGATTTTGTATCAATTGAGGCAAACTTTTCTATATTTAACTTTGCTAGATTTTGAAAACAATGATGATAACCTCATTACCTTTATTCATGCTTATATTCAAAGAAACTAATTTCATAATAACCTCTCTATGTCATTAGAATATCTTCAATTTTGCAATGTTACTATTTTGCTGTCGAAGGAGAAGACAATTTAAAGTGTTCAAACCTTTATTTTCTTTGTATTATAATTTTTCTCCCATGTTAGGAGGACCAATATCTTTTTTAGGATTACTTAAACTATTAGAAGAAATTTTTTTATGTTTATTTACTACCATGCTATACTTCTTGTTTACATTATATAATTTTTTGCATGCAATTCTTTTTTTCTTAAGATTGAGTGCATTTTTTTTGTCACTTTTTTCAAACCTACCTATCAAAAGTTTAACTGTTTTATTAAGGTTTGTAATGACTTTATTATAGTAACCTTTCAATTCTTTTATTTCCTTGTTGTTTTTTTTTCTTTTTTAGTTCTGGAGTCTTTGCTTTATTACTTGCATGTAATAATTTATATGTCATTCTTGAGTCATCAGATGCAAGTGTTTTTTTCATATTGCTATTATGAACTTTAGCAGATTTGAACATATTTTTAATATCGGATAAAGCAAGTTTTAATTTTTCAACACAATTTTTTGGGTTTGATGTTTCAATTTTCTTTTTTTTACCTTTTGATTTATTGTTCTCAATTGATATATATACTTGAAAGTTATTTTTTGAAATAGGCGGAATGAAGGACATCAGCTTATATATATCTCTTTTTTTATAATGTTTTTTTTTTTTTTTTTAATGTTTAAATTTATCTGTAACAATTTTAACTTTGTTGTACAAACTCGAATATTTTTCGGTTCTGAAAACAATTTTGGGAATCGGTTTCTAAAATTCGTGCACACCGTTTTTAAACATTTATCATTATACTGAAGCTAATTTTATACAAAGATTTATATCAGTATATTTAATTACATAATAATAAGTAATTATTAAAATTTTTGGCAAAATTTTAAATAATATTAATACGGACAAAACGGAAAAAAAGGATGAGATTTAACAGGTTTTCAACGTATTTTTAAAATTTAGACTGAAGTAGCCAAAACTTGGTGTTTTTAAATGTAGTTTAGACCAACTAATTCTTCACAGGACTTGAATAAAAATACACAGAAACAACGAAAAAAGGTTATTTGTTATTTAAAGAGTGCTAGAATGCAAATAAAATAATTTTAAGCTAAGATAATTACCAAAACTATATTAAAAGTATGCCTACAGTTAAGTAAACATTTATTAAAAAGTCTAGCAGATGTTTTATGAAAGTATAATCATTTTACTCTTTGTAAAAGTTTTTACAATGGCATGAAAAATTAAGAAAATTAGTCTGAAGTTAATTTGAAAAAGTATTCTTAATATATAAAAAACTGCGAAAATTTTGTCTACGGAAACTGTACTGTGATTGAAGTACCGACTTACAGCTTAGTAAATATAAAAACACTAAAAGTTTTGTTGCAGATATTCAATAAACAAAGTCCTTCGATTAAGATGATTCCGTCCCTATCTTAATGGCTGAAAGAATCTTACATCTGTCCAGCAACATCTGTAGAGTTATGTACTGTAGAGATTACCTGTACACTATTGTCCATGATCCTCTGTATTTTTTTGTACTCCAACAGCATCTGTTTGATGTTATCTGAAAATTTAATGACCCCTAATAAATTTTTAAGGAAGATGTAACTACACCTGGTAGTTTTTCTCTAAGCCTAATAACATCTGAAAGATTTTCCTACAGATGTAACTGTATCTTAATAAAACTATAAATGTAACTTCATCTGGGTAAAATACATTATAACTTCATAATTTCATAAAATCCTGTCAGTCGATGTAGCAGCACTCCGTTGCGAGTCAGACTATTTGTCAGTCGATGTAGCAGCACTCCGCTGCGAGTCAGGCTATAAGATAGTCGATGTAGCAACATTTACGCATGTTTTAAAAATGTTTTTTAATAAAATAAAAACAAAAACATTACTAATAAAAAAAAACTTTCTAGTCGTTATAATTGCGGTTTTTTAAAAAAATTTTAAAAATCAATAAAATTTAATGTACTTCCGCATTAATTTAATTGCTTTGACATTTCGACGACAATCAAATACAGCTTAAGAGACGAGGTAATTAAAATTGTAGTCGAAAGAGACTTTTTTTACATTAAAACGCTCTTTCGACTACACAATATGGATATATATATATATATATATATATATATATATATATATATATATATATATATATATATATATATATATATATATATATATATATATATATATATATATATATATATATATGTATATATATATATATATATATATATATATATATATATATATATATATATATATATATATATATATATATATATATATATATATATATATATATATATATATATATAATATATATATATATATATATATATATATATATGTATATATATATATGTATAGCTCAAAGAAAAAAATCAAAACTAAAACTAATTACTATTTGACCAATTCAAAGCCAAATAGTAATTGTATATTTTACGTACTAAAGTACCTATTATCATGAACAAATGTATCTATTTACACGTACAGATGAACCTAATTTCACGTAAAAATCTACCTATTTTTACGTGGAAATGAACCTTTTATTAGATGGAAATATACCTATATTCATGTTGAAATGTACCAATTTTTATTTAATGCAAGTTTTTTTCTTTTTCAGAAAAAAATGAGAGATACAAGTGAAATATTTTATAAACCAAAACATAATTTAACTAAACTTAAAATATTTCAATAACAAAACAATAACTATGGAAATATTTCATCTGATATGTATATATAATCTATGAAGTATGTCATAGTGAAGTATATCATCTGATGTGCAGAGTCTGTTAAATTCCTACTTTTTCTAAACGTTTGCATTTGCTGATGTAAGTTGTACGCAAAAAAACCCATGTTGATTCTTAAAAAGTTGTGAGTGGTACTTTGAAGACAAACAAGCTATTGTATGGTTACTAACTTGAAATTAACTGCGTTAGGATGTGTTCAACTTTTAGCTATCATTAACATTTCGTATTAGAACAAAAATTGCAATTCTAAATTTTGGAGTATTTATTCCACCATTATTTTTGCATTATGTTTATGGAAGGTATAAAGTGGGTTGAACCTAAAGAAATTAAGATAATATAAATAATTAAATACAAACTTTATAACTGCTATATAATAGATTTCTTTATGCAACCTCGTTCTCAAATTGAGGCTTGAAAAAAGTTTTGTTTAAAAAACCTGTTTCTAAGTTGAAGCTTATAAAAAGTTTAGAACAGCTGTTTTTTATATGTAATATTTATCATATGCATTAGTTTTTATATGCAATGTTTCTTATATATAATGTTTTAATATACGACAAAATGCAGATCCTACCAAGCTTAATTAAAAAAGTTTAGAACAGATTCTTTAAAACTATTATCTTTTTATTGCAGTAATCATAAAAAAAAAAAAGAAGAGTCCTAAAAAAAAGGTGCATTGTAGAAATCAAGTCCAAAATACTACAAACAAATAATCTCGCAAATATAACTTTTTGCCGTATTAGCTTTAATTAATAAAATAATTCTTTATAACACTTGCTTTTGATTTTTTTTTGTAGTTTTTTTACGAATATCTGTTTTATAGAATTCTCTCATATCTTCGTATTTTCTTGACAATTACAAAGTTTTTTTAAGTTTTCTGTCTTTTTTTTTAATGTCGCTTCCTAACTTTTAGCTTTCTCGATTGTTTCTTTTTATATCATATATAATTCTTTTTTCCAAAAAATTAGAAATTCAGTTAGCCTACTTTTTTATAACTTCTTATTCAATTAGTGATTACTTCAAAGTTATTGTGAGTGAATTTGTTTAACGAAAAAAAAAAAGAAAAAGGTTTGACGAAGTTATCGTACTTTTGAACAGGAGAATATTTTAAAAAGATCGTCAAGTTATGATGGTTCCTAAATTAAAATAAAACTGAAGCTCTTCAATTCTGCAGAAACATAATTTGCAGAGGTGTTTAAATAAGATGTGTAATCTAAGCTTTAAAAGTTAACTCAACCAAATCTAATTGTGCCTAAATATTTCCAGAAATATATTTGATATAGTTTTTACTTTCTTCGTTTTTCAATTTTCGAATTTGAACTTTAGTTTAATATAATTCTGAATTCAAATTTATTTAAAACTATTTAAGTTCACTGTAATCTAAGAAGTATTAATTTTTTTACTAAAAACAGAATGTTTCGAAAATGTTTATAGGATATAAAAACTTACTAGTAGATAAAAAAGTTTAAGGAATGGATTAAAGCTGGGGTGAACGCCACAACAAATATGAAATATATCGGATATACACGTTCTAATCTGTTATAACGTTATAAACTACAACACGCTTCCATATTTAGTCTTTATAGTAATTCAAAAATGGTCATGTTGGTAAAAACAAACATGACCATAAGACTAACATGACCATAAGACTAACATTACCATAAGACCAACATGACCATAAGACCAACATGACCAGAAGACAAACATGACCGGAAGACCAACACGACCATAAGACCAACATGACCATAAGACCAACATGACCATAAAACCAACATGACCATAAAACCAACATGACCATAAGTCTGGCTGACCAGAGGTTTTTGATAAAACTCGGGGACATTTTAATAAAAATCGGGGACATTTGAAATTGTACTAAAAAATACATTAAATCACTTTTTAATAAAAGT
>NC_061170.1:1774459-1791959 GCF_022113875.1 Hydra vulgaris
TATATATTACATATATGTATATATATATATATTAAATATATATATATATACATTTATTTAAAAAAAATTAATAATTAATAATATAATAAAATAATAATTATATAAATATAAATATATATACATATATATATATATATATATATATATATATTATAATATATATATATATATATAAATATATATATTTTTTTATGTCATATAAAACATATATATATATATATATATATATATAAATATATATATATATATATATATATATATATATATATATATATATATATATATATATATATATATATATATATATATATATATATATATATATATATATATATATATATATATATATATATATATATATATATATATATATGTATATACATATATATATCCTTATAGTGTAGTCGAGAGAGACTTGTATGGTAAAAAAAAGTCTCTTTTGACTAAAATTTTTTTACTTAGTCTTTGAAGCTGCATTTTATTGTCGTCGAAATATCAAAACAGTTAAATTAATGTCGAAGTACCACATATTTTTAATCACTTTAATTGTTTGCACTGTTTGATCATATAGAAAATAAGTTTTTAAACCTCTTTATACAAAAACTATTTCCCACCAAATAAAAACAAATTATTAAACCCAAAACTGTTTTTGTTAACTCGTTTGGGGAATTTACAGATTTGCCAAAAATGTTACCTACTTGAAAGGTTAACTGTTGTGTGACATTAATTTCATCCATGTGTAGAACAACTTGTCTTTGAGAAATTGAATTTTTTAAAATCAAACTTTAAAAAATTATTATCTCCAAGATTTCCAACTTTAGATGTCAACTTTGTCATTAAAGATATACTTGGTAATTCGTTGTCATCACGTAATCGAGAATAAAGAGTTCTTGACAATGAAAAGTACTCAAACGCTCTAGCAATAATATCAGGAGAATACTTTTTAACACCAATAAACATTAATGAGTTTATACATCTGTTCAATAACAATATTTTTTTTATGGTCGATTGGTAAAGAATTCAAATAGTGTATTGCAGCATGATGACGGCTAAATAGAGTCAGTAATATTAATATGATTGTAAGAAAAAGGTTTTATGGTCCTTTGATAGCTATCACCACATTGATAGCTATCAAAGGATAAATCATTTTTTATTTTCAAAATAAACTTTGGAACACCCAAGTTGTCTAATATATCAGCAGATTAAAGATCTAAACAGTTTTCATTGATACTTGATACTATTGAGTAGTAAAAAGATATAGTTTTAGACATTATTTTATTACGCAAATCATCGAAAGAAGAAGTATTATCAGCTTTCACAAAAGACTTGATTTCAAAAGAGTAGTTGGTCTTGGTCATGCAAGCGGATTCGGAATTTGACTTGGATTTACACAATAAAATACAGATGGTGGATGTTTTGGTCTTAACTTACCGTAAACTAAAACTTTTTTATAGTCTTTACGCTAACAATCTTTACAAATAAAAGTACTTGGGCTATTTGGAATATTATCTCGAGGTATAGCACTTATCTTTCTTTTTCGTTCATCCACACTTTTTTTATATTTACAGACTTAGTAACATCGTAGTTACCTCTGCATCCAGTAACACAACACTTAAAAACCATAATCTTCAAATTTAATTATTTAGCTCTAAAAAGAAATCAAACTTAATATACATAAAATTAAAACGTATCCCATATTAAATTAAAAACCACGTTCTTTTTTTTAAAACGCGCCATATTACTGAAATTTTATAAAAATAAAACTCACCTAAAGTTTTTTTTTAGCCGTATGTTTATTAGGCCTGCCACTACAGTAGGCCATGGCTAGATACTTACTTGATTAAGGAGGTTTTACTCTTGTAAAGGTTACTGGCCGTAATAATGGTGACAATAAAAAGAAACATGTGGCAAAAAAAAAAAATTAAGTTATAATCAGCTTTGTTGAAGTTTTTTATAATTATTTTCTTATTCGTAAGTTTTTTATGTTATTTTTTAAATCTAAATTATTTTGTTTGCTAAAACAGTAATAAGAAATGCACATCAAAGTATTTATTTATGTATTTCGCCGATAAGAGCAGTTTACAAGTTTATGCAATACAATTATAAAATACACGGCTGGGGCAAGAAGAAGTCAAGTTCAGTCTTATCACCAAACCCCTTTGAATAAAGATGTCAATAAAAAAAATACAAAACAATGTAACTTGTTAAATAAACGTTAAACAAAACGATGCGTTCTAATAAAATAACGTAATATAAAATGTAGCGTTTAATAAAAAATAAAAATGAAAATTATTTACGCTTATATTAAAATGTAATATATCCTAAAGTATACAAACGTTTTTTTAATTTTTTTTTTTTTTTTTATGAAATAATTTTTTTACTAATTGGTTTTAGATTTATAAAACTTTTGAATTTAAATCAAAAAATAACAGGTCATTTACAAATCTCAAACAAACTAACATAAAAATATTTTTAAAAACATTTTTAGTATCTTTTATATATGTAAAGTTTATTATATCAAATAAAAAACAACGCCATAATGTACAAATTGAATAACAGTATATATAGAATATATATTTAAACCATATTTATAAAGAAATAAAATAAATAGACAAACGTGATTACTCTTAATCAAAAGCTTCAAAAAATTTTCAATATTTTGTCATTATAAGCTTTTGGTTAAGTTTGTTTTTTAAATTGTTTAATGGAAGAAATAGTTTTTAACTCATTGTTTAATAGCGGTTTCCATAGTTTAGGACCTCTGTTTGCAATTGAAAAGTTAGTAACAGAAAAATAGGTTTTAGGTTGAATATAATTGCTTTCTGAAAATCGTGTTGAGTATATATGATTTATTTTTTCCAAAAATGAATTAATTAAAGTAGGTGCTATTTTTTTATTAACTTTGAACATAAAAGTAAGAATTTGATAAAGATTTATATCAAAAATATTAAATTTAATGAGTAAAGGTTAAGTGTGTGAGAAACGATCTATATTTCCAATAATTCTTAAAGGATGCTTTTGTTTAGTAAATAATTTATTTATTTTGTTACGTTAGTGCTACATTAGGCAACGTTTGCATAACTTAGGTAACTATGAATAAATTAAATAAAAGTGTAATTAAATTGATTTGATTTAATAACTGCTTAGCTTTGTAAAGTAGACCAATATTTTTCAAAATGTTATTCTTAATTATGTTTATATGCTCCATCCAACACACATTTTCATCAATAACAATTCTAAGAAATAGTAATGTACGCTCTCTTACTATACAAGAGTTATTTACAACAAAAATTGGAAAATTTAATGAGATGAGTCTCTTTTCATGAAACGAAGGAAGAAAATATATATATATATATATATATATATATATATATATATATATATATATATATATATATATATATATATATATATATATATATATATATATATATATATATATATATATATATATATAATATATATATATATATATATATACATACATTTTTTTTTTTTTTTTTTTTTTTTTTTTTTTCAATTTTTGTCAAGCAACCATTTACAATTAAAAATAATTTCCGTAAAATATTTAGAAATATTAAATACAAGTACATTTCATTATTTATAATAGTTACAAGAACGGAGAACCTAAAGAAGATAAAGTCTTTTCATCTTTGATAATAAAAATTGGAAATAATCGTGTATTGTTAGAAAAAATCATGTAAAGAATCGTGATTGGCAATAAGTTCGATTATGTTCTTTTTAAATTTTTGAGAGGTATTGGCTTCTTTAAGTTTACCACTCAGACTTGTAAAATGGTTCCATAGCATTGGGCCACGATAGGAAATGGCAAAGCTCGTAAGTTTTGATGAACGGAAAGGTTTTTTAAATCTTCCGGTAGATCGCGTGTTGTATCGGTTTAATGTTTTATGGAAAATATTTTCAAAAACCTTCGGCGTTTTTTTTGACTGATGTTGAAACATAAATTGTGTAATTCTTAAAATATTTAACTCATAAATATCAAGTGCCCCCATGCTTTTTAGAAGAGGTTTAGCATTTGTGAAGCGATTTTGAAAATGAATAATGCGTGCTGCATGATTCTGTTGTTTAAGGAGACAGTCGAGTTTAGATTTATTTGTACTACCCCAAACAATATTGCCATAAGATAAATAACTATTTATGAATGCAAAATATAGTTGAGTTAGTGTAGATTTGTCTAAGATTCGCCTGGTTTTATATAAGATTCCAATACTTCTTGAGATTTTATTGCTAATATGATTTTTTTGAGCTCTCCAGGATAAGTTTTCGTCTATTAAAATACCAAGTAATTTATTTGTGAATGAGCGCTCAATATTGATGTTATTTATATATAGCATTGGTGAGGATTTTAGAATAGATTGAAACTTTCGTTTAGAATGGAATAAGGAAAACTTAGTTTTATCAGTGTTTAAAGATAAGCTGTTAGCGAAAAGCCAGTTTGATATTTGTTCTAGTTCATTTTTTGCTACTTGAAATAGAGAGATAATATTACTGTGAAAATAGAATAAAGTGGTGTCGTCTGCAAACATAATAGTAGACATAGTATTTGATGCTTTATATAGATCATTGGCATAGATTAAGAATAGCAACGGACCTAAGATGGAGCCTTGTGGAACCCCACATGATATTTTAAGTTTGTTTGTCTGAAAGCCATCATTAAGAGAAATAATTGCAACCTCTTTGTTTACTGCTTCAAACAAAGAATATTATATCCTTATCAGAATTAAATAAGTTGGTGTCTTCTGCAAATAGGACTGAACAATATAGGTTGACAATATAAGTTCACTACTTTGCCGGTTCTAAGGTAGACGCGACCAAAAGAAACACATAGTGCGCCGTTTTTAGTCACCATGTATCCTTTAGACCTCCTAGGAGCTGATGCGCAAATACTGAGAAGTACTCAAAAAGAAATACAGCACTTGTAGTTTTCAACAGATATTTTTGATCGGTGCTGAGATTTTTCAACTCTATCATAGACAAATTAATGTGTGATTTTTTAAATTAAAATTTTGACCTGTTGATTATGCTCTTCCAAAATATCAACAAAGTTTGATTGTCGCACTATCAAAATGTTGGAATAAACGGCGTAGTGAAGTTGATATACTTGCTTTTGTAATGATCTTCTTACATCTTTCTTTATCAATCTGATAACACCATAAGATTGTTCGATGTTGACATTTGTGTCTTGGCATCCAATTGGTATTTGTTTAGTTAAGAAAATTTATTTGCAGAGAAGTAATTTATAAAATTACGTTTGATTTTGACTATTGTCCCATTTGTCGACAATATATTACTGATGTACAAAAATCAGATTCTTTAATTAACAAAATGTGTTCTGTTGTAATGGTTTGACGGTATTATTTTCCAATTAGGTACTTTTTTTCATATTTACTAAAGTTTTATACTTGCGTGATCAAAGCATAGGCATCGCATATTATTTAATTTGTTTCGTGCTTGTCTTATTTCTTATTGATACTTAACTATTTCTCGTCGCACCTTATTTTAATCGATAACATTGGATATATTTTCTGGTGTTAATCGTCCAAAGTTTTTTAAAACCACTGATGCTACGGCTGCAGTTGTACTGTCAAAGAATCCATGCCGTCGCAAGCTCTTGACAATGTTGGTATGCTTTCTCGTAGTGCTGTTGATTATAGGGCAGAGGGTTTAAAAGCATTCATATCAGTGCTGTGTGCGAATTTATTATCATCACTTTCAGCAACATTGTCTAATTTGCTCTCATCTTTATTTCCGAACTCTCATAATTAAATATTAAAATGCTGTTATTACTTGTTTTGGAAATTTTCTGATACTTTTCAGTTCTTAAAACTCAAATAAAAAAAGATGATAAAGTTTTTTATTGCCTCTTTTCTATGCCAATAAATATTAGGCAATTTGGTGATTTGGAAGTTCTTGATCTGCAGTAGAGTTCTGACAACAGATGCCATCTTCCAAAGCGCACAATCGTGCTGCAATATTAAAAAGTTTTAACTTGCTTTCGTTTCTGAATCATTGAAGTTTTTCTTTGTACTTCTCCTTATACCTCTTCTCATTATTTCGGATATTGAATGGCTGAATCAGTTTCCAATAATGGCGGTGGTAAGTCTTGATTAGTTTTAAAACCATCGTATGTGATATCGCTGCAATAAATAATTTCAAACAAGTTGTTTCATTGCTTTTAGAAAGCTTTTTTTCAATTTCTGATTCAGTAAGATCTTTGATATGAAAGTTTGGTTTCAGCATATGTCTTATAAGTAAATTGCAATTCATAATAAATTCATATATTGGTTAAACATCTCGAAAATTGGGCACTTTACTTTTTTTCTCTTTTCTCTGTCAGTTGATTGTAATTTTTCTGTAATGAAGAATGTAACATATACATTCTTCATTAAAGAAGAATGTATATGTTGATACGTGAAAAGAAAATGTGTTTTTTTAAAATCTATATAATATATTATATATTAAATCTATATTATAAATAGTATTTTACAATTACGTAACTTTATCAAATAAAAAATTGAATGTTCATAAGACGATAGTTGTATTAGTTTTTCATAATTTGCAAACTCACTATATAATCGCTTATTGATACGCAAATGTCATGTATATATATATATATATATATATATATATATATATATATATATATATATATATATATATATATATATATATATACATATATATATATATATATATATATATATATGTATATATATGTATATATATATATATATATATGTATATATAAATATATATATATATATATATATACATATATATATATATATATATACATATCTATATATATATATATATATATATATATATATATATATATATATATATATATATATATATATATATATATATATATATATATATATATATATATATAAATATATATATATATATATATATATATATATATATTTAAATATATATATATATATATATATATATATATATATATATATATATATATATATATATATATATATATATATATATATATATATAAGTGTGTGTGTGTGTGTGTGTGTGTGTGGATTTTATTGTTTCAATTCGATAATTACTGTGAGTACGTTTGTAACTCGTTTACAACTACTTAATATTAATATCTGAAAATTGTAACAAAACTTTTTTTTTAATTTAAAAAATAGTTTTGGGTTTAAATAGTGCCAAAATCTTTTTTTTTTTGTGCAAATTAGCATTGCAAATACTTAATTAGAAAAAACCCAAAAACTTAAAACGAAACAAAATTCTTAAGTAAATTCTAACCTTCTTTATTAATTCGTGCACCTAAAGACTATATTTTTTACCTTTTTTTTTGGAATTTAATAAATTTTAAGCAAAAAGCAACTTTTTATTGGATTTACATTTATAAGATCAAATTTTTTTTTTTAATGGACTCGAATTTATACGACACATTAAGTAAAAGAATAAATAATAATGGAAAAAAAAGAAAAACACTGACCTTGAAAGTTTGTGTTACATTTTGAAAAAAGTTCGACGCAACCTTTTGATATGCACTATACGTCACTCCAACTGTCGCTCCATCAAAATTTATTAATTTTATATTTGGTTTTATCATTAAAATTGAAGTTGAGAGATTCATATTCAAATTCATGTTTATAACTTGTAAGATGTAAGCATCAGTTTCATATACAACATAATAAATTGTAAGTATTGTGAATGATCCGTAACCGCCGCATTCGTAATATGATTGGTTTAACAAAAAAGGATTTCCTTAAATTAAAAATTTATTATTTATAAATTCAATAATTTAAATTATTATGTTAAAAACAGCCTTATCAACGAAATCAGTGAATAGTAATATTCCATGTAATAGTACTTCATTAAAATAATACATAACTAACAAGTTAAAAAATTATGTCAGTGATAGGAAAAGATCTAATCAAAAAAATTTAAGTCAATTATACCTTAATACACTGTTTTAATAAAAGTGTATTTTGAAGACAAATATATAGCTAGAGGCCATTAACACACCACAAATCGGCAAATAAAATTAATTTATTTCAAATAATTTTGGGAACCTCTGCAAAAAATAAAATCTGTACCAGTTCCAAAAACCTCTTAAAACTCTCCTTAAAAATTTTATAAGAAGATCAAAGAAAAACACAAAAGAAAGCTCTTACAAGTTTAAATGACTAGAAGAAATCAGTACAACCACCTGGATTTTAGTTTAAACGACTTAAAAAACCCTCAAGAAAGATTACAATAATCTGCAGAGATAAATTGATTTCTCTTAATTTTAAGTTTTTTACTATTTTTTTATAATCAACACTATTGATATTGTTGATATCTTCAACACTGTTAATATGATCAACACTGTTGATATCTTCAACACTGTTAATATGATCAACACTGTTGATATCATCAACACTATTGATATCATCAACACTGTTGATATCATCAACACTGTTGATATCATCAACACTGTTGATATCATCAATACTGTTGATATCATCATCACTGTTGATATTATCAACACTGTTGATATCATCAACACTGTTGATATCATCAACACTGTTGATATCATCAACACTGTTGATATCATCAACACTGTTGATATCATCAACACTGTTGATATCATCAACACTGTTGATATCATCAACACTGTTGATATCATCAACACTGTTGATATCATCAACACTGTTGATATCATCAACACTGTTGATATCATCAACACTGTTGATATCATCAACACTGTTGATATCATCAACACTGTTGATATCATCAACACTGTTGATATCATCAACACTGTTGATATCATCAACACTGTTGATATCATCAACACTGTTGATATCATCAACACTGTTGATATCATCAACACTGTTGATATCATCAACACTGTTGATATCATCAACACTGTTGATATCATCAACACTGTTGATATCATCAATACTGTTGATATCATCAACACTGTTGATATCATCAACACTGTTGATATCATCAACACTGTTGATATCATCAACACTGTTGATATCATCAACACTGTTGATATCATCAACACTGTTGATATCATCAACACTGTTGATATCATCAACACTGTTGATATCATCAACACTGTTGATATCATCAACACTGTTGATATCATCAACACTGTTGATATCATCAACACTGTTGATATCATCAACACTGTTGATATCATCAACACTGTTGATATCATCAACACTGTTGATATCATCAACACTGTTGATATCATCAACACTGTTGATATCATCAACACTGTTGATATCATCAACACTGTTGATATCATCAACACTTTTGATATCATCAACACTTTTGATATCATCAACACTGTTGATATCATCAACACTGTTGATATCATCAACACTGTTGATACCATCAACACTGTTGATATCATCAACACTGTTGATATCATCATCACTGTTAATATCACACTAGTCGACTATCTTACAGACAACTTATGAGTCTTATAGGATCGCATATAATCTTATACTATCCTACAGGATATCTTACAGGATTTGTAAGATTTTATTTGTCTTTCAAATCCTATAGGACCATAAGAAATCCTGTGATTACCCATAGGGTATCTTAAAGGATTCGTAAGATTTTATTTATCTTGCAAATCCTATAAGATCATAAGAAATCTTGTTATTATCCTGTAGGGTATCTTAAAGGATTTGTAAGATTTTCAATTTTTTAAATTTATTTTGAAAAATGAAAAACTTATCGGTGATGGGATTCGAAACCCGGATCGCTAGACCATTATTGCCTTACCACCTGCGCTACACAACATTATAAGTGTGCAAATAAATAAAAATATATTATAATTTAAAAAGAATTAAAAACTATTTTTATTGAATGTATATAAATAGAAACGTTGTAAAAAATTTAAATAATAACAAATAACTGTATATATATATAAAATGCCGCCAAGAACTGTTTCGCTGCCCGGGAGAGCAACATGATTGGCGTTCTTAATTATCGAAATTCTCCTATATTATCGGTAAAGGACCTTTGTTCCAAGGAACCTTCATTCTATTTGGTGCCTCTTGGAAATCTGCCGCCCGGGACAATCGTTAAAATTAAATTATTACCAAAAAAATCTAGTTGAATTAAAATTTTTATCGCAATCAGAGTGTACATTGAATTGCGTGACTTTCTGAGTAAATTGAGTCGTAGATTGACGTGATTTAAATCATAAGGCATTATGAATTGCGGGAAAATAAATAACACTCAAGTGCTATTTATTTTCCCGCAATTCATAATGCCTTCCAATAGCGCATTCAAATCACGTCACTAGCGCATTTAAATCACGTCACAAATCACAAAAATTAAGATATTAGATACAAAATTAAGATATTAGATTCTCAAACAGCATGTTCATTATAATGAACATGCTGTTTGAGAATCTAATATCTTTTTCATTTTTGTTAAAGAAATATATAAATAGTTGCTATATCATGATTATTTTATATTATGGATTTTATGAAAATTTTATAAACTTGGTAACATAAATATACCCTAGATACAAAGATTAAACTTATTGATTGCGTAATATGTCCTAGATACGAAGATTAAACTTATTGATTGCGTAAACACTAACTTTAACATAAATGGCATTTGTGAGACACTTCTTGCAACTTATGTCAAAAATAATGGTGACTCTAAAATCCTAAAGGATTTTAGAGTCACCATTTTTTTTGTCGCTTTTATCTAAATTCTAAAAAAAATATCAAACAATGTAATAATCTAAAAATAATAATATTATAATGTTCTATCAATGTAATAAATCTAAATCCGAAAGTCAAGGATTAAAGAGATGTAAAAAAAAATTTGTGAAAAATTCTTTTTTTAAGCCTTAAATTTTATCTTTTTTTAAGTATTTAACTAAGCATTTAACTAAGCCTCGTGGTGATTAAAACCGCGTGAAAGTAAAACTCGATTGGCATTTTGTTTAAAAAACCTAGGTTTGCACTTTGTACCACAGCGATATTTATCATATACAAAAAAACTGAATTTCTGTTTTTGTATATTTGATCAACAAAGTTTTTTCTCAAAAAGACTTGGAGTATGTCAAGAAAGTTGGAAACTAAGTGTTAAAAGACTTCACGAAAAAACAAAATTTTGAAATTTGTGAACGATTTTTTTTCTCTCGTTAGCGAAGTTGGTTCTGTGTCAAAATGCGAGGATCAAACTTTTGATTAATATCTTTACATATGTTGTCTATATACAATATCTATAAAACTTTATAAGTATTTGAATTTGTTTTTAAAAAAATCTAAAAAAAATTAAAACACTAGTCGCCAACAATAGGACTCGAACCACGGCAGTTTAGGTTCTGAAGCCCAGCGCGCTAACCACTCAACTATGCTGACACATTTAGTATTGAAGATTCAAAATTATATAAAAATTGTTTTTAACGGATATAAATGCAAAAGATTAGAAATCAAGCTGAGGTTGACGAAACGCAGTTCTTAAGTGAAAATCAAACTGTAGAACTTGATATATATTTAAGCATGTTTTAGCATTACATAACATGAAGTCTAGGTACGTACGATATAAGTTTCACGTTTGCTCACGTTTTCTTATAAAGCAAAGGTGAGACTCTTTCTCGTCACTACCTCGGACGCAATGGTTGCCAAGAGTATCGTGTCAAACAGGCTCGAAAGCGCACTACTACTACTATTAAGTTCAGTATTATTAAAGAGATTGTATTTAACTTTACTCTAATTAATTAATAAAAATTAATAATAAAAATTGTTATATATTTATTTTACATATTATATATATATATATATATATATATATATATATATATATATATATATATATATATATATATATATATATATATATATATTATATATATATATATATATATATATATATATATATATATATATATATATATATATATATATATATATATATATATATATATATATATATATATATATATATATATATTAAAGTATGAAAGTTTGCTGTATTTTTAACACGATACTATTAAATTCAAAATGTTTTAGAGAAAGTCTGAATACAACTCATGGAGAGGCTGATAGGTAGGGTTTTTAATTAGGGCATTTTTATGTAGGTAATGTTATTGGGCAGCAGCTTTAAGGCTTACCTATTTTTTATAAGTTGTTGGCACAGGGTGGCAGGGGGTTATTTAGAAAATCATACTTTTAGTGCTTGGGTTTTTATTAAATTTTTTATTTTCCTTAACCTATTTTGAAAATTTGGGATCAATTAGTTTAACTTGTTGGATCATGATCCAGATCCAAAAAAGTAGGATCTTGGACTAACAACTTCTCATACTTCATTTATTGAAATAATTATAAATATGTAAGTATAAAAAAAAGCTTCATGGAAAATATGAAACTTCAGGATTACAAAGAAAAGCCAGAAATCAAAATTTAAGTTTTTGACCAGTCATTCGTTTGACCGAATCTATCCATGGATTTGACTAATATGCTCAGATTAGGCATTTCAAATGAATTTTATTTTTCTTAAATTCGCCTAAATATTTGGAGCAAGTAGCTAAAATTTCAAGTGTCTTTACTTTTTACTTAGTCATAATCTTTAAATAATTTTAAAATTTTGTCAGGGGATAATAATCCCCCCCTCCCTTGTGTCTGCGATGGGTTAAGGGGCGGGACGGGTTTTAAATTTTTAATTATTGATTAATTGCCTGATTTCTATTATATTTTTTTATATATCTTTATTTCTTATTATAGAACCACAGTTCCTGATGCAATAATACGAAATCTCAAAGAGCAACTTGCAACAGTTCTTGCCAATTACTCGTGGACGTGCGTCAGACGAAGTCTTAATCAGAGCGGCCTAGATAGGAAGAAAAAACGAAAGTAATCAGCAATGCAATTGTGATTCTGTAATAATGATAATATGTGAAAAATTTCTTTTATACAGAATGATTTTTTTTAATAAGAAAATGTTATTTCAAACTTTAACTTACCTATTATCAGTAATTAAAAAGAAGAATAGACATACTTTCCTTTCAATCAAAATAAAAACCTAACTTCGTATGTTCTTAGTTTGGCTATTAGATTTATGATATAGTTTGGCTATTAGATTCATGATATTAATTATAAAATAATAAATGTTATGGTTCCTATCATTGGCGTATTAACACTAAAACAGTAGAAAAAGAAAAAGTTCCGCTTAATAGTTTCGGACTCCCGAAATTTTAGGGCCCTAGCCCCCTCCTCTTTAATCTATCACTGGTTCTTTTAGGAACCAGTGCTGGATTAAGGGGGAGGGCTACGGCCGTATATATACGAATCTAAAATTTTCCTTCAGCATCCTATAAGAATCCTGTTAATCTTGCAAGATCTTTTAAAATATCCTTGTAGATCTTATATTATCTTATAAGAATTCCTTCAAATCCTACAAGATCCTTCAGAAAATTCTTGTAGGTCCTGCAGGGACTTGTGCATCTCATCCTATAGGATTCTTGTAGGATTTGTAAGATCAGTCGTCTAGTGCATCAACACTGTTGTTGTCGTTAACACTGTTTTTATCATTAACACTGTTTTTATTATCAATACTCTTTTGATTATAAACGCTGTTGATTTGATTAACACGGTTGTTATCATCAACTCTATTGTTAAATATAATTCCACAAGAAGGAGTTGATTTCTTAAAGGTTTTTCAGAACTATATGTAAATAGGAAAAATTTGTAGTGATTGTAAAATGATGGTAGATAAAATGTATTAACAAAAGTCGCTCAACATAATGGAGGAATGTGTGTTGTTGCTGATAAATAAAGCAACTTTTACAAAGGAATAGTTGCATTTATGCAAATAATGATATTATTTGTGTATGAGGATATATTAATTAAGGTAATTTATGCAAAAGTTATAACAACAATCCAAGAAAGGCTTTGGAAATGCAGTAATAATAAGTTATATTCCAATTATTTACGAGAAATCTTATACAAATGATCAAACATTTAACTCTTTTTTAACAAATTTTGCTTATGAACTCAAATCCAATATTTATTGTTTTTCCGTCAACAAGTGTTTTATATATCCAAACTTTAATATTCTATCATTATCTCTTTTTTATCCGTTCACCATTTTATTTTCTAAACTATGTAAATCGCGGTGATGTAAATAACTGGTTTCGATTTTATCTTTCAGATGAAAAGCAATTTGTAGGTATTAATGATTTTAATTCTAGAAACTAGGTCAATAAATCGTATAATTCTTTTAGTTAAAAAAAAATTAATAGACATCAGAAATGCTATAGTTTACTATATAAATTTTAACTTAATATGTCTTAACAGCGAAAAAACTATAAAAAATTTTTTCATTCCTAAAAAAAACTATTTAAATAAGTTAAAGTAAAATTAATAATAAACAGTTATATTTTGTGAAAGTTATTAAATATCTTGGCGCTTTGCTTAATAGCTACCTTTCATAAAAATTTCACATTTATGAGCGTATGCGTAAAACGAACGCTATGCGTAAAACGATATGCTTTTATTAATTAGTTATTGTGTTAGTAAAGTTCAGATAGGAATATTTAATATGCATTATTGTCGTCTTATCCTAGTTATGTTTTGTCAAGTTTGGTGTCAAATTGGAAACAATAGCATTAAAAAGTTGCTATTGTCATAGCGTCAATCCATTAGAATAACAAACTTCCATTCATTTAAATCGTTTACATGACAGACCATTAAAAAAAATAACATTCCTATCTTTTCAGCATTAAAAAAGTTTTGTTTTTATTCTTTTTATTATTTTTGAATTTTAAAAAGATTCCATCTCAAACTTTTTCAATATTATATATAATGTTAACATTATATTTTTATTTTATTAATTAGCCCTAAGCCTAACCATTATCCTGGGCGACTGATTAGGTGCAAACTTTTTAACAACAAATCTGCATAGGTGGCACATATAGCCCTAGGGCAAAGTAGTGGCATAAGTAGCTGTAGCGCAGTGGTTAGCACGCTTGCCAAATAAGCTAGATATTTAACGTTCAACTCCACCGCTGGGCAAGTTTTATAACATAGGCAAGGAAGAAAGAGTAAACTTTCTATCAAATGCGGTGCTCTGTGACAAAACCGCAAGTGTTTTTTCAGCACCTAAAAAAATTAAAAATAGATACGCGCTAACTGACGAAAGGGATATTATGCCGATTCGCACTTATGCAAATGTTTGCATATTCTTTTTGCGCACTTATGCAAGATCGGCCTTATAACAGTTTTTACAACTGCTTCGCAATTATGAAAGTATTCAAATATCCCGATTCACACTTATGCCAATGTTTACAAACTCTTTCGGCGCAGTTATGTCAAATTGCATTTATGCAAGTTTGCACTTATGACAGTTTTTGCAACTGCTTCGCTCTTATGCTAACTCGCACTTTATTTAGTCGCACATATTCAGCCTCCTAAAAAATATGGTTAATGGAAAATATATAGCGTGTTATTGTTGTTGTTGTTAATTTATGTTAATTTTTGTTATACGTAACACTTGAATAAATCAACTCTCGTATAACAAGGGTCCACAACCCGCGGCTCGCAGGCTACACGAGACTCTTTCCAAACTGTGTGACCCTTCGTTAAGTCTGAATTATATATTTTTTAACTTTATGAAAGCAATTAAAACATTTAAGTTATTAAGAAAATATTTTTACTTAGTAAAAATGCTTCAAAAGTTTGTTAACATTGTATTTAAAAACTGTAAACTTATGTATATGTTGCTTAAAGATAAAATCAGTGCAAAAATGTGTTGTTAGATTAGAAATGGATATTTATCTAACTAATTTTAAACCTGCCATGGATAACATTTTAAACAACATAATACTTTTGCCAAAAAAGTCTTTTCATGATTTAAGGCGTTAACGACTTGGTAGTAAAAGTAGTCAAATAAAATCGTCTTTAAAACATTAAATCTTTCAAATTTTATTTATTATTTGATGAGGTTAATGAAAGGTATTCTGATCTATGGTTGTATAAAAATATCCAGTTAGAGGTGTTCTTACATGTTTTGTCATTGTATCGATATTAAAACATTTTTGTTGTTGTCTAAAGCTTTCTAATACCTTTAATTAAACGTTGGCAAATGATTACAATAACTGTGTTTTGAAATGGTTATTTTTGTTAACGTAATATAACATTATATTAATAGCTATTGATGAGATGTTATGTAAAGATAGTAAAAGCCGTTGTTAAGCTATTATGTTATGATAGGATAAGATACATTGCTAAGCCATCTTACCAATAAAATATTGTAAAGACAAAATTACCACAATGATCACAATGCAAATAGATCATCGTGGTAAAATTTTAAATATAGAAAAAAGAAAAGATTTATACACCTATCATTTTATAGAGTTCAGAAAAGAAAAATTTATTTTGACATTTTTGACGCTTTCGCTTATTATAAATAACAACGAATTAAATTTTAAATTGTTCCAAAGGTCAATAAAGCTCAGTTTAGACTTCAGTTAACAGATCAAAAATAGAAAAAAATTTCTTTAATTATGTAAAGTTAACGACCTACATTTTGGAACTCGATGTAAAAAAAATTTGTTGATTCAATTCACTCTTTTTTTATTTGTTAATTCAATTCCTTAAGTCTGAGAAAGTCTTGAGAATCGATGAGGCTACTTTAACTGTGGTTGTAACATCTCTCAACTTTACAATTCCAAAACGCGAAACTTAACAAACAAAGCCGATGTGTGAAGAAACAAGTGGATCTCGATACTACCAGGGACAGAGTGGGGTTAAAACTCGGATCTTCTTGCTTATAAAGTAGCATTACAACTCTACCGCATGGTACCACAACACCCCTACAGTTTTAACATTACGCTAACAAAAATCTCATAAATATTTTGCTTTAACTATTTATTTGTCTATTTAATTTATCATATTTAAAACCAAGTGTTTAAGATATTTAAATGTCATAAAATAATTAGTTATTGGTTTGAGTTTTCAATTTTTTACACAAGCTTATTCGTGACTCTTGAAAAGTTATGTAATAGTCTTAGGAGATCTAAATCTCTACTTAAAAATGTAGAGCCCTGTTATATAAAAATATTCTAATGTACTAAACCAATCATAATTTCTTTTTTCTTTTGCTTGGCTTTACAGTTTAAAATAATGTAAGGTCTAGAAAAATTAATTTTTAAGAAAATACCGTACTTGTTATATATGTGTAATAGGCTCCATTAGACGCAATTCTCTTGTGATTTACATTTAAGCATGTGCACTGTGAATCCATGAAAAAAGCAGCAAATGTGTCATTAAAATTATTCAGACAATGTAAACAGCAATCGTTTTGTGTATTACTTAAAACTGATGCTATACCTCCAATGTTATCTGGCATAATATTTTCCTCCCAAGTGCATCCTATATTGAAATCATACATTTATATAAGAATAACAAATAACAAAACTTATTATAAAAATGAATTTGTTACAAAAACACTGCCCACATCAGAGAAACGCTAATTA
>NC_061170.1:1794459-1826959 GCF_022113875.1 Hydra vulgaris
TACTTATTTATTTGATTTCATTTTTGTAATATAATTAAAGTGAAAAACAATTTTAGGATTCAATAGTGCTCAATATTTTATAACTTTATTTCTAATAACTTATTAAACAGAATTATTACTAAAAAAAATTATTTAGTACACTGCTATTTTTGTGTTTTATAACTTGTTAAAATTTTACATACAAATAGAAATGTCGCTAAAACAACTTATAGTTATACAAATAGAAATGTCGCTAAAACAACTTCTAGTTCGCAAGTTTGGTGGATATTTCAATAACTACATAAATGTATTCTATATATAATACGGTTTTTAAAATAATCTTTAATGTGTCTTTCACTAAAAAATTGAGTTTTTCATATTGGGGAGAGTTGGTTAAATCGGAACACTTAGAAATCAAATATTTTTTAAACAATGATGGGTTAACTATGAAAACATTTATGATTTGATTAATACAAATAGAATATTCAACTATACTTTTAACCATTACTATTGACTTTACTAATCGCACTGTTATTTAAATAAGTTTGATTTTGTCAAAGCATCATTTAGTTCTAATCAAGGCAAGACTGGTGACCTAAATTGAAACAATTTGATTTCTTGAACAAAGCAGCTTTTAAAAAAAACAAACAAACAACAAACTCAACTAAAAACCCATTAAAATTTTTTTTATCTTTACAGAGACAATTTATTTTAAAAACTTATTGTAGGTTTTTTTTTTCTTAAAAAAAAAATCTATTGTCGTTTTAAATATTTAAATCTGCCCAAGGGCAAAATAAAATTCAATAAATGATAAATTGTACAATAGCTTCAAAAAGTTAATATTCTTTTGTTTTAATAGTTGAAAATCTATAAATAAAATTTCAATTTTAAGGTTTATATTATATTATAACTAATTATTTTCTTAAACTGTGTCAATACTATTTTGTTTAACTTCTATTTTATTTCTAATTAAGTAAAAAAACTTTATCAATCCGATTAAAAAACTTAGTTCTATTTTGATATATCACAGCTACATCATGCTTGCAGCAACACATAAGTTTATGTCATTACTTGCATTTTTTTTCTAATAGCATTAACCCGCAGGAATGTAATTTACCCACAACAATCAAATTAACGTAAACATGAAAACAGATATGTTTGTAAACGTAAACATTAAATAAATTAAAGGCTTCAAATTGATGGCGAACGTTAATTTTTATAGCATATCTTTTAAAATTATCTTTACGTAAAAAACTTTACATTTTTAAAACATTTTACTAATAAAATGCTAGTATTGTAATTAATGTGTATTTCCAATTTTGATAACTCTCGCCTATATTATTATAAAAGTATAAATGAAGACATCAATTGAACTTGTCTCAAAACACGTTTAATATTTCATCGTATTCAAAAAAATGTTTAATAAACTATGCGATTTGGTTTTCACTGAGTAATTACAATTGCTGATTGATTATTGGTTATTTGATTAAAAATTGATTGCTGATATATTGATGATTAATTTCTAAATTTAAGCTAAAATTTCAGAGTTTTAAAAATATCCTAAGCCGATATTGTTCGAACCACAACGTAGTTCAATGCCCTCTCTCACCAATTTTGCAATTTGGGAAGTATAGAGACGAGTAGCTACTAACGAAGTGCTATATATATATATATATATATATATATTTATATATATCTATATAAATTTATATTTGTATATATATGTATATATATATATATATATATATATATATATATATATATATATTAATTTCATGCCTAAAGGCAATCATCAGCCATGTAATACAAAACAAGAAACAAAAAAAAACCGTTAAAATATAAAGTTACAGTGGAATGTGCTCCGTCGTCAAAACAAAACAAAAACAAAAACCTAAAAACGGCTGCCTAATCACCCGTATCGAAATTCGAAAGGAGGAACTTGCTTTTATGTCTACATTTAGATACTAATTCATTCCTCTTATTTAATAAGTTATCATAGGTGTACGATATTATGAAATACTTTTCGTATAGACATAAGTTGCATCGTTTTATTGTGGGATTGTAAGATCTACAACGTTTTAAAATTTTCCATTTAATTGTCGGGTTTACTCCATTTTCCTTTAACTTCCATACTTCCTTAGACAACTCAGTATCGTTTTTATATTTTTCGATCTTAAAAGATTTTGTATGATTAGCGTATCTAAGTTTAAAAGCAGTTTCACTTACTCCAAAATACACTTTTTCAATCCCGTCTGGAGTGCCTGGATATAGAGTGGCTTGATACACTATGTTATTAACGAGACACTGTTGATTTAAAGGGCACTTGCTTTTAGTAATACAATTGCAACTTTTATCTGATTCTGGGGGGATGCTTTTCATAATATGACGGTTATGAAAGTTAACGATTGATTTGATGTTTGGCATACAACTGTAACTCACCTTTAGAGTATTTCTATTAAAAATCTTGTGGTATTTATGTCCAACTGGAAAGTGCTTGTCAATTAAATCCAAAAAGATTTTACCAATTTTAGTAGAAACATTTTTACTATATGGGGGGTTAAACCAGATAATATTGCGCTTACGGTTTTTTGGTAGAGGTTGAATGAGTTTCGGAATATAATTAAGTTTAAATTTGTAACCAGACTTTTTTAATGCATCCTGATACAAATGAGCAGAGCTTCGAAAGCTAGTGTCATTAGATGAATTAGCTGACAACCTTAATTCTATAGAACGAGGAAGTTGCTTTATTATGCTAGGAGGGTGATTGGAATCAACATGTATATAATTTAGTTCATTGATTGGTTTACAAAATGGTCTAAAAGATTGATCATTGAGATTAAGTGTTACATCAAGGAAGTTCACAACTTTCATGTTACATTGTATGGAGATAGAAAGTCCGCCTTTTGAATCCAGCAAAAAATGAAATTGGAAGGATCAGTAAATTTATTTTATCCAACGTTATTGCTGAGCTGAAAAATACTCTCTCTCTTAATCAATGGAAAAGCACGCGAAACGTTTTAGATTGGTTCAAAGGTATTAAAAACAAGCATTTTTATAAATTTTTAATTTTTGACATTGTTGATTTTTATCCTTCTATCAATGAAAGTCTTTTGAATGATGCCATTAAATTTGCTGAGAATTTTGTAACCATTAAAAACGAAGACAAACTTATAATTAAACAAGCTCGAAAATCGTTGTTGTTTAATAATGAGCAACCTTGGATTAAAAAGAACAGTGGTTTGTTTGATGTTGCAATGGGTGCTTTTGACGGCGCAGAAGTATGTGAGCTTGTCGGAGTTTTTCTTCTTTTTCAGCTATCACAGCATTATAACAAGACAGATTTTGGCTTATACCGAGATGATGGTTTAGCGGTTTTTAAAAATGCTAGTGGCCACCTTATGGACACGATAAAAAAACATATTATTCAAATTTTTAAAAATAACAATCTTTCTATCTCCATACAATGTAACATGAAAGTTGTGAACTTCCTTGATGTAACACTTAATCTCAATGATCAATCTTTTAGACCATTTTGTAAACCAATCAATGAACTAAATTATATACATGTTGATTCCAATCACCCTCCTAGCATAATAAAGCAACTTCCTCGTTCTATAGAATTAAGGTTGTCAGCTAATTCATCTAATGACACTAGCTTTCGAAGCTCTGCTCATTTGTATCAGGATGCATTAAAAAAGTCTGGTTACAAATTTAAACTTAATTATATTCCGAAACTCATTCAACCTCTACCAAAAAACCGTAAGCGCAATATTATCTGGTTTAACCCCCCATATAGTAAAAATGTTTCTACTAAAATTGGTAAAATCTTTTTGGATTTAATTGACAAGCACTTTCCAGTTGGACATAAATACCACAAGATTTTTAATAGAAATACTCTAAAGGTGAGTTACAGTTGTATGCCAAACATCAAATCAATCGTTAACTTTCATAACCGTCATATTATGAAAAGCATCCCCCCAGAATCAGATAAAAGTTGCAATTGTATTACTAAAAGCAAGTGCCCTTTAAATCAACAGTGTCTCGTTAATAACATAGTGTATCAAGCCACTCTATATCCAGGCACTCCAGACGGGATTGAAAAAGTGTATTTTGGAGTAAGTGAAACTGCTTTTAAACTTAGATACGCTAATCATACAAAATCTTTTAAGATCGAAAAATATAAAAACGATACTGAGTTGTCTAAGGAAGTATGGAAGTTAAAGGAAAATGGAGTAAACCCGACAATTAAATGGAAAATTTTAAAACGTTGTAGATCTTACAATCCCACAATAAAACGATGCAACTTATGTCTATACGAAAAGTATTTCATAATATCGTACACCTATGATAACTTATTAAATAAGAGGAATGAATTAGTATCTAAATGTAGCCATAAAAGCAAGTTCCTCCTTTCGAATTTCGATACGGGTGATTAGGCAGCCGTTTTTAGGTTTTTGTTTTTGTTTTGTTTTGACGACGGAGCACATTCCACTGTAACTTTATATTTTAACGGTTTTTTTTGTTTCTTGTTTTGTATTACATGGCTGATGATTGCCTTTAGGCATAAAACTATTAGTACCAAAAAAAGTTGTTTTCTTTATTTTTATAAATTAACATAATGCTCTATTAAATAATATAAATAAATCCTACTTATTTATTATTGAGCACTCTTATACGTTCAAGAGTTTTTTGTATTTTATTGCAAATACAAAATATCATACAATATATATATTATATTATATATATATATGTATATATATATATATATATGTATATATATATATATATATATATATTTATATATATATATATATATATATATATATATATATATATATATATATATATATATATATATAAAATTTTTGGATAGTATAATGTCTAATCTAGGTCTAAAAAGAAGCAAAATTATTTTAAAAAACTAGAAAACAAAATTTATACACAGATTAGGATTGTATGCACAATTGTATTGTAAATTGTATTGTAAAACAACTTTTTTTTGTATTGTAAAACAACTTTTTTTATTCTGCATCACTCTACATATACAGATATATACACATAATTCTAAAAATGAAATAATGGATTGCAACTTGATTTTTATTGCAATGGAGGAGTACATATTTTCTGTGGACTTCACTTAAAGAGCAAAACTGATTAGTATCACACAAATCTGTAACTTTAAATATACCAATATATGATGAATCCCAAGAATAATTAAAAAAGTTGTTCATTTTTTTAAACTTGTTATAAATAATAAAAATATCTCCAGAATCGCCTGCAGTTATAACAATGTTGTTAACAATAACAATTTCGCCAGTTTTTAACCCAATACAATTATCTCCAGGTGAGCATTTTACACAAATGTCTTTTAAGTACAATTGCAAATACTAAGATTTTATATTTGGTAAACCTTTTGGTAATTTACTAGAGTAATGCTCTTGTTTTAGTTCAGGATATTTTGCATTTGATACATTATTTTCACAGCATACAGTGTTTTGCATTATTAGTGTAAGTGCAACCTGTTGCAGAGGAAAATTTGGCTTTTTTAACAGTTTTTTTAATTTACACAAATAATTTTCAAATGGAAATGTTGAAATATTGTCTAAAACACCATATCTTTCAATATCATGGTATAAATGAGTTTGCCCATGCTTATTATAAGTTAGAACTTCAACTCCATACAGAGAAGAAGCATGTTCAACAAAACTAACCAGTAAAGTATGAGCTTGGTGTGCATATTGGTGAGAAAATCATGACTTAGATAGATTTTTATTGCACAAGACAGAAGTAAAAAACTATTGTTCAAAGGAACTGGCAAAATTTTACGTAGAAATACAATACCAGTATTATACTGGTATTGTATTTCTACGTAAAATTTGGAGTTTGAACGATGGAAAGGAGTTTGAACGATGGAAAGCAACAGAATTTAGACTGTTTGGCTTGTATACTGGCAGTATACAAGCCAAACAGTCTGAATTCTATTGCTTTCCATCGTTCAAACTCCTTTATTGGTCTTGGTTTGCGAGCAAATTCTTTTGGAATATAGCTTGCAGCACAAACTAGTTTATCTGAAAGCTTTGCTATTTCTCTAGGTTCTTATCTGACATTCAAAGGGCCCTTCATCCTTAGATAAATTAACTTCCTAACTGCACCTAAACAAAAAAAGATGCATTTAATCACCAGGAAACTGAGTTACCATGCCAATACCATGTTTAACTAGTGGGGATTCTACTATATGATGTTCTTTTTGTTTCATGCTCGCAAATGATTCATCTGTTCGATGTTTAGCATTCATATCAGGAAATGTCATTCTTCCAACATGCAAACCCTTTTGAGCACATTTATCACATCTAAAATAAGCATTGTGGTATTTACAACCGTTCAAAAATGCCCGTGCTGGTGTATCACAAATAAATGAAGAGATTTTAAACCTGCATACTTTTCCGCTAATATTAAAACCTTAACTAATAAGGGTATTGGATTCTTCCACAAATTTCATTAGAAACTCAGAGGCATACCTGGGCTTTGTATTACCATAGAAAAGTCCTATTAAAAATGGATGTTTGTTACACTGTTTTTTGTTTTCAAAATGTTCAATTAAACCTAAAATTGACCAAAACTGTCCATTTGTACTTTTAAACAATGGCAATCCGTCAACATTAATTTGAACTGACACAGAATCAATGCATTTTAAGTCGAAACTAGCTAAACTATCTATAACCCCCTGCTGAATGCCATAATGCCAATATTCTCCGTCAGCAATAATGTTAATCGGAATAATAGCTTTTTTTTGAAGAAGAGTTCTAGGATCTTTTGGTAATTGTAAATAAGGAAATGAATTTATCAAAAATGCTAAAAGTGATGAAAATGCTTTTGTTGTTTTCTGAAACTCTAAAGCCCATTTTCGTAAGCTGTACTTAAATTCACAGTTTTCCCAAGATTTACCACCAGAATCTTCAAAGCTAGCTAATTCATCTCTAATCTCAGGAAAGTCAGAACAATTTAAACTACATTCCAAATTTTTTTCAATTTTATTATAATCAATCACGTAATAATCTACTGCATATAATATCTGCTACTGCATATGCATATAATAATCTACTGCATCGCAATATGTTTGCACATTAGAGCATGGAAGATCTTTAGCAGATTTACATCAAAAATATTTGTAACAGGTAAGCTACTTGATTGAGAAGTTTCAAACATGGAATTTTTTTTTGTTAAACTAACTGGAACAACCTCAAAATCTGATTCACAACCCAGTAAGCACAAAGACGTTTAAAAGACGTTTTAAAGATGTCTTTAAGAAGGTCTAAAAGGCGCACTTGTAGACGTCTAGATCATAAGGCTAAAAGACGTCTAAATGAAGACGTCTTTATAAAAACGCGTTTTAGACGTATTTTAGACGTATTTTTTCAAAATGAATTTAAGTACATGACGTAACATTTTTGCGTAGTATGTGGTATATATTCATTGTATTTATAACATCATATATTGTTATAATTTCGTATATACAAAATATACATAGGAACCAGCAATCAAAATAATATTGCTGTAATCACCACCAACAGCTGATGCATCATAGATGAAAATAGTAAATAACAGTAACAAATATAAATCAAAACAGTATTTAAAACATTTATAACTTACCTTTAGTTATGATAAAATTTAACACACGTATTGCTAGCTAATTTTTGACCGCATACTTGACTTATTATATGGCTTGTGGGTGTATAAAAACTAAAAGTACTAATATTTAACTTATATATTATTCTTGCCATTTTCACTTATTATCATGATCAGTCAACTATCTATTAAAAAAGCAAAATAATTATTAATAAAAAAAAGATATATTATTATTATAGCAATTATTTTAGTGATTCCTGTGACAACAATTTTAGCAATTGTGTAAAAAAGTAATTTAATTTAAAGTAATTTACACTTAAAACTTGAACAAATTATTGAAAATAATAAAAACTATGTTTTTACTTTGAATATACGACATCTACTTAACGCGTAATGACAAAGCCGTCAAAAAGAAGTCATAATGACATATTTATAAACAGGTCTCAGAAAAGACGTCTTTTAGCTTTGATCTAGACGTCTTTTAATGCGTCTTTTAGACTATTTATTACGCGTCTTTTAAACGTCTTTTTAAACTTTAAAAAGACGCATTTTAAACGTCGTTTTAAAAACGCCTTTTTAAAAGACGGTTCGAAGATGTCTTAAAAATTGACGTCTTCTAGACGTCTTTTTATCTTTTAAAAAGACAACTTTTAAACGTCATTTTAAAAACGCATTTATAAAAGACGTCTAAAAGATGTCTTCAAAACGTCTATAAAAGTGCGTCTTTACCTAGACTAGTTTTAGACGTCTATAAGTGTCTAAAATGCGTCTTGTGCTTACTGGGAAGAGTCTTCCAATGCTTCTAAACTTTTTTTTACATTTGTGCGTATCTTTCTTCGCTTGGTCCAGTAGCTCATTTTAAACTAAAAGCATATATAAAATTTTATAGACAATAAACTTAATAACTTTACTTTTATATTAATAAATGAAGCCATGGTTGAATAACTATATGGCTGTATAATATATAGCCTATATAATACATATGTAATTTATTTGGATATATTATCATAAAAATGAAATAATCTATTATTTATAAAAAACATATATATCTACATTACAGCTGGATTTTTTAATATAAAAATAAAGTTGGTTAAATTTTTAAAAAATAATAATATTATTATTAGAAACATGGGTCTTAATCTGAAATTTAATAAAATCAACATAATAAATATTTGAATCAAAAGAAACTCCTGCATTGATTTGTTTTGTTTTTGCTTTGTTTATCACGGGGTTTTTTTTTTCATATTTGTATTTGATAACGAGGGTACATATCAATTTAAATGAAAATCAATATAAAAATAGAGAGTTACGTCCATAGTAGAAGTTTTTATTTAATTAATAACATAATAACACTTCTTTTATGACTAAACCAACTTTATTTAGTGGCTGTTAGTGTACCCGTTGTCTACCCACTGTACCCGTTAGTGGCTGCCAGAATCGGGCAGCCACTAACGGTTCTACATCGGTAATCTATAGTTAAGTCAGTATCGGCTAGCCGCTGGCGGTCCATTTAACCTCATGTTTGCTGGGTAAAGGCAATGCTCACATCAAGAAATAAATCCAAACTACAAATAAACAGCCACCCAGGAGTCTACCTATTAAATGTCATTGTAGCAAAAAGTATTTAGGTGAAACAAAAATGCAAATAAAAACCCACATGCAACAACACAAAAAAGTACAATAGGAAATAAAACAGAATGATCTGCATTAGCCATACACATTAGATATTGTGCACAACAAATTAACTGGAGCAGTTGCAGAACTCTAAAAGTCGATGCTAAAAAGTTTGATCGGAAAGTTCGTGAGGCACTTGAAATACAATACCACCAATGTGCCCCTCAACAAAATGATATCAATTTACATGAGGGACAATATGTGTCAACAAACTTTTGGTCACCATTTCTGGCGCACTTACGTCAGAAAAAGATAAAACCATCCCATTAACATAAAATAGAACTGCCGTTTTAAAAATAAGATATAAATAAAAACAAACAGAAAAATTTTAAGCTGAAGACGCTGGTTACAACAATCCAGCGAAAACCTCTTTTAAAAAATAAATTTAGGATCTAGAGAAATTTGTATTAATTAATGTTTATAAAATAATAATTTACATACTCCCATACATGATGTCTACATTTAAAAACATATATGATGACTACATTCAAAAAAATATATTTTACAAGTAATTAAGCTTATGTAATAAAAAAACAAATTAAATTTCTTCTTTTTTATAATTATGCAAACTATTGAACTTGAAGTTTTAAACTTTTTTGCTGTTTGACTAATAAAAAATTTTTCTTGCAACAAAAATTGTAGATTTTTATTATACAGTCAACTTTCATTTTCTGACCATTTATTGATTTATCGTTAAACAATATCAAAAGTTTTTAGAAATTATTAAACTATTAGTGTGAGTCTACCCAGAAAACATTGTTTTGGTGGATTTCCAGTGGACCTATATAAGCATTTTTTAGCGGTTCATTGGAGTTTTGCTCATCGGTTACTTAGTGGACTATTAGTGGCAGCCGCGATAAATGGCAATTTGATAATTTTCCGATATTTTAATGGTGATTAATTATCAACGTGCCAATTTTGGCGGCTGCCACTAATGCTCCACTAAATAGCCGATAAAAAAACTACGGCAGTCCGCTCAAAATGCCTATATAGGTCTATTGCTTGTTTGCAGGCTAACTATCAAAATTCAATTTAGCAAAATTACACCATAAATAAATCTCTTGAAATAAAATATACAGTAGTAGTTAGATATTTATGTTGCTTATATTATATAATTTTCACAAAAACATCAGATTTGATAGTTATATGATTTATCAACGATTAACATAAATATCGGACTTGATAACACAAGATTATCAAGTGGTTAACAAAACAGCAGGCTTATGTAAAAAAACGCTAAACTCTACTTCAACTAATTTAAACATATATTTTGTTAACTTTATATTTTTTATCAAGGTATTTAAATCAAAATACTTTCACATTACCTAAATTATACAAAACGTAGTTGTTTTAAAATGTCTTTTTTGTCATATTTTTTAGAATAGAAATATAGAATAGAAATATGCTGTACACTCAATTTCTTGAGTGTTGAGTCCAAACTACGCATAGTTCGAGACTGTAACAGCTGTAACAAAACAAAATAGCTTTAAAAAATAATCGCTAATATTAAAAATGTCTATTCTGTTTTTAAATTGATTGATGGTACATGCATCTATTGCATTTTGATCGAGATTGTTCCAATCATTCACTACTTTATTTGTAAAGGAGTTAAATTTTTTCATGTTGCTTGTTAATTGCCTTCTTAATTTCAAATTGTGACCCCATGTTTATCTTTCATTATCAATAATTTCTGGTGGACGGTGAAAATTAATTATGTCATATCCTTTAAAATATTTGAACATTTGAATTAAATCCCCTCTTCTTCTTCTATTTTCGAGCGATAATAGATCTAGTTTTTTAAGTCTCTCTTCATAACTATACCCCTCGTAAACTTTTGATTCTAGTTGCTCTTTGTTGGACTTTCTCTAATTTATCCTTATCATACTACCAATACGGGTTCCAAATTGTGGCTGCATATTCTAAGTGAGGTCTAACTAATGAGACAAATAACATCTTCATCATAATCTTATTCATATAACGGAAAATATGTTTGATTTGACCAAGTTTTTGATTCGCTTTGTTCTCTGCACAGTTTACATGATTATTCCATTCCAAATCCTTAGGAATTAGAACTCCTAAATCGTTTTCCAAACTTGTAACCACTAATTTTTCGTCCTCGATCATAAATTTGAATTGTTGTTGACTATTACCAAATATCATTATTTTGCATTTTTGTTTATTGAATTTTAGTGACCACTTTTAAGCCATAATGGGTTATGTAAAACAAGAGTTTGTAATTGTAGGTTGAAATTTTTTTTAAAACAGTTTGTGATGCTTTTGATTAAAATTATTTCGCATTTCAAAGCATGAGTAGAGCATAAGTCATATACATAAGAGCATAACTTATTATAAGATTTTTGATTATGGTGCTCATGATAATATCATCAGCATATAGAAGAATATTAACTTTATATTAGGCACGTGCTTAAGGGTATTTTATAACAAGCACATGGTAAAATATCTATGTTGCGGCCAAGGTAGCAGCATGGATTTTTGCGTACCTCCCTCTAATAATTAATTTACAAAAAGATTCAGAGTCAAATTAGAGTCATTATTTTAAAAATAACAAACAAAAAGAGTCATTCATTTACCAAAAGATAGATATAATTTATAACAACAAAAACAATAACAAGCTATATATTCTCCATTTATAATCATTTTTACAATAGTAATAAAAATAATAATAATAATAATACAATAATAATAACAACAATAAATACAATTATAATAATAATTATTAAAGTATAATAAGAAAACAAATTAATTAAGAGTAATAGAAATTTATAATTATAATAAAGGATAAAAATAACAATAAATAAATTTAAAAAAAAAAAAAAATAGTAATAAATATTATAATAATATTTGTAAAAACAATATTATTTTTTGGTACCCCTCGCCCCTATACAAAGAAGCTACGCCACAAACTTTCCGTTAATTAGGCAATGAAACTCAACAAAAAAAAAAATTGTTGACTTATCAAAAAAGTTCATACCCCCTCCCCCTATTTTGTTGACGTAATTAATGGACAACCCCCATATGTACATACACACATATACATATGCACACAGAAATACACACACACATATATATTCACATACACACGCACATACAAATAAATACAATCTATATATTTGTGTATGTAACCATCCACAGTTTAAAAAATTTCAATGCTGTTTAAACAAATTTAAAAAATTAACGCTTCCTTCAGTTCTTTTTCTCAGTCGAATTTTTACTTTATTCAATCTATAGATTTTTTCTTTACTTACGTTCGTTTTACCTTACTTCAACTTTTAAATTTCTTACTTTCATTGTTGTAGTTGTTTTTCGATTTATTTAAGTTTTAAGTACTTTTAATTTTTTCTTTTTCTTTTCTCTGCGTTCTTTACTTCAATTTTTTTTTTAGTATTTCTTTCGTTTTATTTATTTAGTATTTATCTTTTTTTTTTCCCCAAAAATTTTCATTGAAATAGCTTTCTTCATTCTTTTTTTTTTTTTTTTTTTTGAAGATTAAGAAAGATAAATTTTTAGTTAAGTATTTCAAATGCTACTTTAAAGAAACAATTTTGATATTACGATTTTTTTTTTTTTTGCATTCCCAATCCATTTTTTTGAATTGCATAGTCATATAGCGTATGTGTCGTATGATTGTGTATGTGTCGTATGATTGTGTCGTATCACTGTATAATATCTACACAATCCTGTATCACATTACTGTAGCAACAACACAGTAAGCTTTCTATATGCTTTAAGGCAAAACCCTGTAGAGGCTATATAAAAAAAAGACATGAGTAATATAGCACGAAAACTAGTTAACAAAGCTGGTTAAAGGAGGAACCTTTACTAAAAAGTTAAGAATGAAAATTTCCCAGAAGTTTTAACTTTTTCAACAAAATTAATGGGTAAATTTTAAAATTTTACCCATAAATTTTGTAATAACTTATCTTTTCTCTCGGGAAATTTTCTGGAAAATTTCCCCAGAGAAAAGATAAGTTGTTACAAAATTAATGGTAAAATTTTATGTCTTACTTATACAGTTGTTATGGAGAGTTATGATAAAATATTATAAAGCAGATTATATTTTGTTGGTTTTTTTTTTATAGCAACTATGTTAACTTGTTTTTAAAGTCTAAAATTGTTTTATCCTGTTATTTGCTAAGCATATTAACGTAGCAAGCTTTGTTTAAGGCTAAACATAATTCGTACCCCCATCTCTAAAGGAAAAGGGGCAATTTTTAATGCCTATTAAATTGGCCTTGAAATAGCTGTTATACAGTAGTTATAATCTAACACAGATTGTGCATTAATGTAAAACTTTTATAAAAATATTTTAAATGTAATCTTCATATTTTTATGTTAAATTGTATAAAATACATAAAATTATGTTGCTTCTTTAACACGGTTTACAAAAAAAAAAATACAAAATGGTTTTTTAAAAAAATGCATGATTTTAAATTGACAGACTTAGTTATAAATATTTAACTAAAAAGGTTATATTTTTAGTTGAAATGTTTAAAGAATACCCCTAGACTACGATGCACAGTGGGCCAGCATGTGAGCAAAAATTAAAAAAATGAGCAAAACCAATCTTTAACAATTCAAATATTTTTAATCTTTTTTAAAAGTGAGTAACCTGAAGAAAATTTGAATGGTTGTAATATTATGTTTTAGTAAATAGAATTATTGTTAAATTGATTTTATAATGCATTGTCTTTAGAATCAAAATGTTGCTATTTAAATATTATATATATCCGATTCATAAAACTTTATGATAACATAGTAAATTGAAGTTTTTATCTATGTATATATGTAAATGTATTGCAGTTTTGTAATTTAATAATACATTGTAACATTTAACTAATTATTTTGCAAAATTATTTATTTATTTACGAAAGCAGTAACAAATGGGGTCATAAGGAGCTACGTAGCCGAGTGACTAAACGTGTTATTAAAAAACATGTAAAAACATGTTGCCAATATTTTTTTTAATTACTTATGAGATGATAACATAAAAGTTTTTATTAAAATTATCTGCCCCTGTGTGCCCCATAATAAGCTGCATGGTAATTTGCGAGCTTCACGTGCTTTTTCAAATGTGCTTTTTAACATGGTAGTTTTAATTGCATTTGTATAATAATTCATATAATATGTGCAGATGCTAAATTTATTTATCACGTATTATTTTATTACAGTCTGAATGAAATGTACGTTAATAAAAACTATAATTAAAGTTTATTTTGACAAGCTTTATCACTCACAAATGCGTATGATACATGCATATACGTAAAATGCCAGAGTATGTTCTATACCATTTGTGAATGGTATAATACATGCGTATGATACATGCATGCACGTAAAATGCCAGAGTATGTTCAATACCATTTGTGAATGGTATTATAATCAGCTGCATCAGAAATTTAGAAAGTTACGTAACGTCTTATCGATAACAAATTTATAAATTAAAGCAGATTGTAAAAATTGTGCGTATACTGTAATTAGTTTTATGACAAAGATTTTGAAAATTACATAACTGTTTGCGCTCCATCTTATTGTTAATGTGTGCAATACTCAATGATGTATTCGTTGTTGTAAGCTCTTGAAAGATGAATGATTAAATAATTTTTATTGCTTATTACGTAAATTTGACTTTAATGTTTATACTTCGTTATATTGATATCGCATTTTAATGATACTAGGCGGTTTATTGAGAATAAGTTTGTATACACGGCGTCATTATCGCTTGCTACTATTTGTTGGTTAGTTGTGAATGAAGAATTTTTTAACTTAAAAAGTTGCATCATATAAGTTGAAGGTTAATTATAAAATATTATAAAAATTAGACAATATAAATTATAAATTATATTGTCTAATTTTTAACTTAAGTTTATTTTAATCAAGAAAATAATGGAGAGTAATACAAATCCAAAAGATGATAAATTGATTCTAAACAACACTCTTTTTGACTTTTTACGGGAATCAGTGAAATGCGGAAAGTTAAATGCTTTATTTGATTCACGAAATAAGAAATTTTTGTCTACTTTCCTTGTGTCTAAATCCTCCAGTTATGGTATTGACAACAGCATAATTAAGAAGACTTTCAATTTATTTTTACTTAATTTAAATACCAAGTGGAAAACAGCATATAGGACTTTTAATCGTTTTGTTCATTAAAATTTGGTTTGGCTGTCACAACCTGCCATTAAAATGCTTGCTTCAACTTCAGTTGCATCTTCTACTTTTAAACACGAACTTTATAATGAGCCTTCAACTTCCACAAATGTATCATCATCTTCCTCATTTACCTATAAACGCGGATGTCCGAAGAATCCCAAGGACGAAGGAAGTTTATCTACTAAAAAAGAAAGTCCTTGCTTATTAACTTGCTCCATATCATTCAACTGAAGTTCTGCTTAGTGAAGCTAGTGCTCGAATAAAGAACGAAGATAAAGTTGCGGAATCAAAAATTGTTCAGTCTGTCACAAAAGGAATTTCTAATTTAAAAGTCACTATGTATACTGCTGATGAAGCTCTGGCTTTACTATTAGATTGCAACCTCATAAAAAATTCATATCAGCATCTTAGATTGCAAGCTATGCAACATGGCTGCTGTTTATATCCACCTTATAACAGCATACGGGAATCCAAGGAAAAGTGTTTTCCAACTACAAATTCATGGATAATAAGCGATCAGGGAGTCGAAATAAATTTACAAGGTCTAATTGATCACACGGCAACAAGAATTTATCAACTTCAACAACCGGCTCTTGCTACTATTCCAGCTATAACAGGTTTAACACTATGTTATAAAATTGGGTTTGATGCTGCCACAGGCCAAAGTATTTTCAAACAACCACTTTCTAACAATAATCCTAATACTAGAAATCTTCAAGCAGAGCAAAGTCTTTTTAAAACTTGCATTGTACCATTAGAAATGTATGGATATGTGCAAGAAGAAAAAAAAATCATATGGAGAAATCCAAGGTCCTCATCTACCCTGTACTGCCGCACTGTTAGATTTTATTTTGTTTCAGAAACGGTGAACCGTTTGAGAGATGAAGAAGTTTTTATAAACCAATCAAACCTTCAGCCAATAATAATAGAAGACGTTCAAATGAAGCATATTTTGGAAATTACGATGATAGATGGAAAAGTAGCTACAGCCTTATCCGATGTAACATCCTCAAGCCAGTGTTGTTGTCTCTGTGGAGCTACACCCAAGAAAATAAATTGTATTGATCAAATTGCGTTGAAAAAAGTAAGCCCTAGTTATTTAAAATATGGCCTCAGTACTTTGCATGCTTGGATACGATTTATGGAATTCATTCTCCATGTTTTATATAAATTGCCATTTCAAAAGTTGAAGCACGTGCAGCTGAAGATAAAATTGTATTTCAAGAACAAAAGAAAATGATTCAGGATCGCCTAATGAACAAAATTGGCTTGGTTGTTGATTTTCCTAATCCTGGTGGTGCAGGAACTAGTAATACTGGACCTCAAGCAAGGCGGTTTTTTCAAAATGTTGATACTATTTCTCAAATTCTTGATATTGATTTAAATCTGTTAAAAAGGCTTCATGTTGTTCTTGCCACACTGTCATCTGGACTTGCAATTGATTAAGAAAAGTTTAGGATCTATTGCATTGAAACTGCAAAACTATTCTGTATAACTTATCCTTTGTATTATATGCCTCAAAGCGTGCATCGCATTTTAATACATGGATATTTAGTAATTGAAAAAATGACTTTGCCAATTGGTATGCTCTCCGAAGAGGCACTAGAAGCCCGATATAAAGTCTTTAAAAAATTTCGACAAATTTTTACGCGTAAGTGCTCCCGTTTAAAGACGAATGAAGACTTGATGCGAAGACTTATGTGCACATCTGATCCAATTATTAGTTCATTACGCACAAGTTCAACATCGTACAAACGGAAAATTTTGCCGGATGGAGTAGTACAGCTCTTAAAACCGTGTGATTATGAAGTTTTGGATATTTAATAATGAAATACGCAAGTGTGTGCAACTTATTTTTATTAACATTTTTGTAGAATGTTTTACAGGGTGTGCCAGTGAAAGTTAGAACATTTACTAAAATTTTTGGTAATATTTTAATAAAAATTATTTAAGACATGTTAAATTTATAAAGCTATGAAGCTGAGATTATAAAGCTATGAAGCTGAGATTATAAAGCTATGAAGCTGAGATTATAAAGCTATGAAGCAGAGAATATTTTATAATGATGATAAAAATGATTATAAATTACAGTTTTACAAGTTTTTATTTTCTCGTTTTAAAAATGTTCTAAGTTTTACTGGCACACGTGTATATATGTTGTTTTAATAGGAATTCATTTCTAATTACTAAAAATTTGTTAGATCCCATAACACTTTATTGATTAGACAAGTATGCATTTTTGGATATATCTTCTTATTACCTATTTTGAGCAAACCAACTTTAGTTGGGGTATGCTCTAATGCAATAGTAAGATACTTTAATCTGGTATAAAAAACACTACTTAATAATAGTAGCTGTAACCACAGTTTTAAAATATCGTTATTAATTTTTTTTTTATAAAATAAACCACGTACTTTTGTAAGTACATTATATTCATGTAATTTTCAAACTTTTGTTAATTTTTGATAAAATATTCAAAATTTGCATAACCGATTTGGTACAAATGCAACATTTGATAATGGTAGCTTTAATGCAACTTTACTTTTTGAATTTTATTATTAACCTTTCATTTTTACAGAAGAGCCTCATACTTCAGCACACCCTGTACACGTGATTTTTAGATTTTTGATAATTTTTGATAAGATATTCGAAATTTGCATTGTCAATTTAGTGGATAGAACTTTTTAAAAAGTTTGTATCTTTTTTCTCTTTGTAGTTATTAATTTTGATCACTTTTTCATGTTTCTGGCCCACTGTGCGATGATAAGACGCACATTTTTGAAGCAAAGAAATTAATTTTATAAAACTTTTTAAAGATTCGAAGTTTATTGCAATAAAAAGAATTTTGAAAATTTCCGGAAACTTTAAAAAGTTTTTAGAACATTTACACAAAATTTCCGGAACTTTTCAACCCCAAAAAAAATTATTGGGTAGTAAGGATGCAAGTAAGCTACTTTCTGAAATTTGTCGATGCAACAACTTTTAGTTTATTAAAACTGTTAAATACATTAAGAGAAATAGTTTGCAAAAAAAAAAATTAATTTTTTAAACAGAAAATCCATAATGGCGGAAAATTTGTTAATTTTGACCCTTACAAATGATGTTTTTGAATCATGATGTCTTAATAAAACAAAATCAAAATTGAAATTTTTTTTCACATATGTATATTATTATATTATACTCCGGATAACCCTTAGGATTTGCATAAATCATTTTACTCTAACAGTTATTTAAGTTTTTGTGAAAATACTGCTTTTTTCTAACAAATGTTCATACAAATTTTCAACTAAACTGAATTTTCTTAAGAGATTAAGTGCTTTATGTAAAACCCATGGATCATCCGGATTATTAGAATATATTAAACACAAATTAAAAATTTCAAGTCAAATACTTAATTCTATCTCGAGTTATCTTGTTTTGAGTTGGAGCAAGTAAGCAAAAATTTAAAAACAGAGAAAAATGCAAAACAAAAATAAAATATTTAAAAAATCAGCTCAGTAAGTATCTCCTCAGTAAGTACCAGTTTGATATGAATCTTCATATTCTTTTCATTCATTTTATCAAAAAAGATTTTTCTGGCTCGCAACCCTTTTCTATGTTTTTTCTCTGCAGCCGTGAACTTCTTTTCCATTCGCCTAATGCGTGAATTATCTAAATTTGTGGCAATTGTCTTTGAAATTTGCCCTTTCAAATTAAAGTGTTCTAAAACCTTCAATATTCCTTTGCGTCCATCATTAAAATGAATAATAGCTGAATTTACATCCATTTCTATGATTTCTCTGCCAACAAATACATTTTTTGGTAAACTTGACCAAATGAGTCCATTTAGGGCCTCATTTGCATTCTGGGTTTTTCCATGGACATATTTTTTAACAAATTGGTAAAAGAAGACTCTTTATCCAAAAAAGGGATTGTTTTGGAAGGTTTATAACCTTTTTAACCCTTGGACCAGAACTTGCACCAACTGTTGGTATTTCGAGGGCAAGCGGACCATTTGTGTTTGTGAAATGAAACAGTATTGCATATATGGTTTTTTTCATAGCATAAATATTGAAAAGGTTTGATCTAACTGCCATACCATAATAATTTTGCATGTAATCAATGCATTTAGCTGTCAGTTGACCTTTTTCAGAAACAGGAGTTTTTTTACTATTGTAAGATTTAGCAAGGTTGCGTAATCGGGTTCCTAATCGTTTCTGTACATGTCCAACGCATTCAAGCTTAATTGGTGTTTTACATATGGTTCAGATCTAACAACATCATTAAAAAATGAAGTATCACCATCACCAAGATATTTTTTGTAAATTATGTTCTACATAATAATTGACAGCTTAAACATATCAAGATTGCATAAGACTCCATTGCACCAGAGGATTTTTCATAATTTATTTGGCAGTGGTGGTCAATTTTCCATATATCAAATTCAAGTGAAACTTTTGCATCCAAAGCAGTGCTTTGACTTTACTACCATATTGAAACGCTTACCACCTGATATTGCAGTTACTAACCCATGCAAAGAGGCATGTCCTTTTTTTGCCAGGAACCGTCAATTGAAACACGTACACATTTTATGTTATCTTTTAAATCTTTTTTTTGAGCTTCTTCAGCAGCCCGTTCCATACTACTCTCCGCAACATTTTTTTAGGCTGTCATTAATTTCTTGTTCAACAGTTTAAATGAGAACAATGCCATGGACTTTTAGTTCATGATAGAGGAAAATATCTACATAGATGAAAATCCACAACCATTTTACCGAAAACTAGTTACAGCTCGGGCATTTACATCAAATGTTTTGCGACCATTAAAATTACTTTCTGGATTGTAGGAAGTCCTAGGAGATGTATAAAAAGGTTTCATCTAATTACATATTGAACATTTTATAAGAATACAATGTGAAAAATCCATTCGCTTTAAATGTTGATCAATAACAACAACATTAGCAGCACAATCATGACATGCTATAAGTTCACGACAAATATAATACAAATCAAAGGGTAAAATTCCACCATAAAAAAAAGTTCACAAAATTTTTTTTTTGATCATTATTTGCATCCCTACCACCTTATTATACATAGCCTAAACGGCAAGATTAAAATACAATTTATTTCCCTCCGTTTTGAATCCGGCCTTTTAAAATTTCTTTCCTTAACGGACACTCAAAATGTGTTAGTTTAACGGAGAGAAGTAAAACTGTTAGTTTAACGGAGAGAAGCTGCCTATTTTTAAATAGTTTTAGAACTAGTAGAACTTTAAACTATTTTTAAGTAGTATTTAGAACTTTTAGAATTAGAATTTTAGAGTTCTAAAAATCTAAAATTAGAAATTTTAGAACTTTCAGAACCTTAAACTATTTTTAAATAGTTTTAGAATATTTCAGTTAATAATGATAATTATTTAAATAATAAAATTACCAAAATGATTTTAGGTAAGCAACTATTCAGCTTATATAAAAAAAATATTTTACGTAATTTCTGAAAAGTAATACTAGTTTGACGGAGATAACCTTATTGGTATAATAACTTTTCTTTTTTCGGCGGCTTTTGATAATTTAAGGGTTAAAGCATACAACATACAACTTTTTGATCTTGCCTAAAAGAAGAAAGATTGATCTTGAAATGATGGATTGATATTTTTGATTGGATTCGATGATATTTTTGATTGCATTCGGTTTATTCATTTCAAAAGTATAATAATCCTTATAAACAAAGTATATTCGTATAAACAAAGTATATTCGTATAAACAAAGTATATCCGTATAATTTATATCTTTTAGAACAATTTAAGCAAAGATAATTAAAAATAGTTTATGTACTTAATAAAAATTTTATCTACGAGTATTTACGCGTGATCGCCCAAATAAGTTTCAGATTTAAGTTATATTGTAACAAACACATTACTTAGTTTGCAAAGAGTCAAAATTAATAATAATAATGTAATAATGTAATAAATTATAAACAATAATATATTTTTATGTTGAGGGTCAACGTCAAGTCAACCCTATGACAGGCTTAAAAAAAGTTTTGCAAGATTTTGCAAAAACAACTAAACCAAAACGAAAAATTAGTTTGCAAAATATAGCTTGTCTATTTTTGCCTTGAACTCGTTAACGGACTGCGATTCAACAATTGAAGTAGACCACTCGATTTGTAAAGAAATTTTCACAAAGATTTTGAAATTATTGATACCTATTTTGAAATAGGTAACAATCTGGTCTTTTAAAAAAAGCTTTATTACAATTTTTTTAGAAGGATTTTTTGAAATATTTTTATAGCATTTAAAAACTGTATGAAATCTCCTACTTTTTTTCATTCTGATAGACCTATTAAATTTAAAAAGTATAATATGATAGATGTCGTATTTTTGGTATCTTTGTATGTTTTCAAGGATATTTATATTTTTCTCCAAGAGGCGACTAAACTTGAATTGCTTACTTAAAGTATTGCCTGACATATAACTTAAGAACCATTGTCTGGAAGAGGATTTAGTTCTGTTAAATATATTTGACAATTGATCCAATCTACTACTTGTTTTGGTTACTTCTGATGTTAAAGTCCATAAATTTTGTCACGTAATTTTTAAACATTTTTGACCCTATCTCATACCTGCCCAACGTCATAACTCTTTAGTAACAAATCCCAAACAAAAAAACTATACACTCCTACCCCCCTTCTCTAGAGCGTAACGTTTTTTATGGACGACCTCTTTGTTTCGGTCAGTTGATATTTTAATTGCACTTAAATTTCTGATTCAAATTAAATTCATAATCTAAAACATTTTTTAATCAAATTTTTGTTTAGTAGGTACCAGACTCTTAGTGAAGCAAAATATAAAAACACTTTTTAGTACCACACTGATTGAAAAAAAATAAGTGAAAAACATTCCTTGAATTTACAAAATACTTTTCTACTTAAAATGGTCAAAAGTGACAGAAGGTCAAACTTAAAAAGAAAACGTGAAAATAAATTGTAATCGCAGCCTTGTTTCAGATATAAATGAGGAGAACAACAAAATAAAATCGAAAAACAATTCCTGTTTATACAAATACTGTCATCAAAGTATATTTTATTTGTTATGAGAAAATTGCACAGTTAAAAAATACACAATTTGCACAGGCTAAAATGCACTTCAGAATTCAACAAAAAATATTTAGTTGGATTTGAGTTTGTTTCAAAACAGAAGAATCAAATCTCAAATCAGAAAAAATAATTTATTAAGAAAACTGATTAAATGAAAATTAAGGAGTCGTGGTGTAGTGAGTAGAGTACTGACTTCAGAATTGAAGGTCCGTGATGCGAAGCCTAGCCATATATGCATCGTTGGGAAGGAAGGAAACGTGAACTTTACGGCTAAATCCTATTTCGTGGTTCTCTGTGATAAGAATGACTTCTTGAATGAATGACTTCTTGAAGCACCAAAATTAATTTAAAAAAAAAACTTCTCCTAGCAAAAAAAAAAGTGCTACTCTGATATTGAAATCATAATTGACTACCTCTCTATTTTTGCTTAAAATATGGAAAATATGAAATATGAAATATGGAAAATATTGTTGTTCCTTTTATTTCCCTTTGCTGGTAATGTCTCCAAACAAGTTATGGTTACCTCAGCAACTTCAAGGTACTTTTGAATTGGTATTGATAAAAATTGCGGTTTAACTGACAATATTCAACTACTTGTTTACATTAGATTACATAAGGAATTGTAATTGTAAGTGCCATGTCATTGACAATGTTGTACAATGCATTAATAAAATTTGAGTAAAACAATTCATAAACGAGAGTTTTGTTCTTCTTTTTTTGAAAAAGAAACTAATGAATATATTGAACTTTTGGTGAATTTTTTAGTTCATTGGTAATCAAAAAGCGATATATATTGTTAAGATTTTCTTTTACTAAAAACCCAGGTACTTTAGTTTTTGGAGGAAAAGGAGGAGTTATCATCAGAGTACGAACTGCTATAACGCTTGTTATAATGCAAAATGCAAACTACTGAAAATAATAAAATTATAAATATAAGCTTTTTGTTGATTATATATAAAATATACGCAAATTTCAAATTATAGGAATATATTTTTTTGATTGCTATTTAAAGTATAGTCAGCTTTAAAAAAAGCCGTTGTGTTTAAATTTTATTTTAAATGGCTCCTCTAAAAAAGCGTAATCAACATCTTAATAAGATAAAAAAAGCATAGCCAACGTCTTAATGAGATAATAAAAAAGCGTAATCAACATCTTAATGAGATAAAAAAAAGCGTAATCAATGTCTTAATGAGATAAAAAAAGCGTAATTAACATCTTAATGAGATAAAAAAAAAAGTGCCTTGCTCATATTAGAGTTCAGAAATAAGGTCAATATCTAAAAAAATGCCTAAAAAAAGTAATAGAAAAGCTTTTGATTTAGAGAAAGACGAACACAATATTGAAGATTTGATCGAATTTCATCTTGATATGATTACAATTGCTATGTGGGAAAGAAGTTGGGTATATAAAATGGAAAGATTATTTAGTCTTGGAGTTTTTATAGCTTTTACACCTGCAAAAATTCAACAAATTCAAATAAGTAGAATCATGTCGAGCAACATTAACATTAATTTAAAGTGTGCCATCCAAAATTGACAACCTTTTCTTTAAATGAATGTGAATGAAAAAAAGCTGTGAGTGAGAAACCACAACTAGTAAATAAAACTGAGTTGAATTTTTTTCCTCGAACAGAAATCATTACCCCGAAAACGACTGCTATTTTGATAATGAATCAATTCTTACTCAGTTCACTCGGCTTCTAACTCTACTGAAATCTCTAATGAAGTCAGTAAATTTTCAAATTAGTATTCTTGTCGACAATGCAACCACACATAAATAAGCGTTATTAGATGTGAATATGTTTGGAAAATCACCTGGAACAACCTCTCCTGTAAAGCAATTTAAATGGCTCGATAAAGGCGTCTAAAAGATAATTAACTGTTTGGATTCCGATAGTGTTTCTAAAGGCTTGTTTTTGTTATGCAAAGAATTAGAAATTATTGACTTAAACATGAAAACCTCAGACATTCTTTATGCTGACTTAAGAATAAAAGCATCGACTCATTTAGCTTTTACGAAAAGATCAAAGTTAGATGAGTTATTTTAAGAGCACAATAAAAAGTATAAGATGGACGTAAAAATAATTCATAATCCTAAGTTTCATTGAGACCTCAACCCAGTAGAAATTTATTGGGCTCAACCGAAAAATTATTTTAGAAAAATCAATGATAAGATTAATAATGGAGTGTTAATGGAACAAAGGCTGCTAGAGTCAAAAGAAAATTACTAACAAATTGATGTCAATGATAAACTTTAGGGTCGTTTTTTTAGAATCATAATGACTATAAATCAGATATAAGCTATAAGTATATCATTAAAAAATATTTTAAATGTGGAGATGTTATAAAATCTCATAGGAAAAAAAGTTTAAATTTAACATTAATCTAGTTAATTGAAATCAAAGGTTAGTGCTTCATTTGTAACTTTATTAAAAAATTTGGAGTTAATTACGAATTGAATTAAACTTTAATTCAATTCGTTGTAATTGAATTAAAGTTTGTTAACTTTCTTTTTTAAACTTATTTCCAATAACTTATGAAAACTTTTATTTTTTATTTTTTTAAATTATTAAAAAAAATTATAATAAAAGTTTTGTAATTTAATTTCGGCAACAACACTCTATTGTCTAACAACATTCCAATGCCCAGTCCAAAAAATGTCTAATAAATGTCCGTTCCAATTCCAGCCCAACTAATGTCTATTGACATTTAATTTCGCTAACAACAATATTTTTTTTTTTTATAATACCAATGATGTTTTACAGTTTTTTGGCCTTAAAATATATACTATAATATTTTGTTAAAAAATTGCCTCATATCTTTTTTACTGGCCCAATTACCCTCATTAAAAACCTATTTTAGATATTTTTGGAAATTTCTAGCAATCTCTGATAGCCACGATGAAAAATATATCAAATGACTACTTTTTTTTCGATTTCTTTTAAAAATGAATAAAAATTGAAAATAAATTTTTGATAAATAATTTTTTATAGAAAAGAAAACAAAAAGAAAAGTTTTTTAATTTACTCGCATTTTTTTTTTTTTTATTACAAATTTAATTTTACAAGTTTTAGACCATAAAATAAGAATAAAATATTTTTATGTAAAAATCGCTTTATTTTACTTAATCGCTGACAAAAATCTACAGCCGTAAAAATAAATGTATTTATTTAAAATAGTCAATAATACAAATAAAGAAATAAATACAAACAAGTACATATATAAACAAGTAAATATTAGTTTTTATTAAAATCTTTCAGCGCCCTCAACCATCTTAGCAGTCAGATGCCCGTTTTAATGTATTGTCAATACACACATGAATTTCTTCTTTCGGGTGCATTGAAGCATATATTCTAAAAGTAATATCAATATTTAGCCAGATTTTCAAAATAAAAAAATTATTTTATAAATTTTAAAAATTAATCTGTATTAAAATTTATATATAAAAAGTTATACAAATTTTATAAATTTACTAATTTTAAATTTGCTTACTTAGTGTGCATGCTTTACGTGTGAAATTCCTATGATATACACCTTTTTAAGATGTAATTGAGAAAACAAAAATTGTAATTAAGAATCGTAAGATGTAATTGAGAAAACAACAGTTGTAATTAAGAAACGTAAGATGTAATTGAGAAAACGTAAGTTGTAATTAAGAAACATAAGATGTAATTTAGAAAACGAAAATTGTAATTAAGAATCGTAACATGTAATTGAGAAAATGTAAGTTGTAATTAAGAAATAGAAAGATGTAATTGAGAACACGAAAATTTTAATTTAGATATCGCTTTAAAGGAGTAAGTGTAAAATGGCGCTTAAAAAAAATGGCGCGTAAAAAAATGGAGCGTATAAAATGACGCACTTAAAAATGACGCAAGATTTGTAGCGTAAATTTAATTTTTTAGGGAAAAATTTAGGGAAAAATTTATAATTTTTGAGCAAATGAATTTAACATAATAAACACTAAAAACATTTTAGGGAAAAATTTATAATTCAATTAAAAATTATAATTAAAAATTATATAATTAAAAATCACTTCATTGATCATTTAAGCACCAACTTGTACGTCTTCCATATTTAAAATAGTTGCATAGTGCGTGGTTGTGTGTTGTACCGCACGTGCACAATCTCCTCCCATTATAGTATTTTTTGCCTCAATTACAATTCGTTCTAAGTACTGCATGCGCTGTTCCGCAATCCCGTCACCTAATACAGGTGGAACGCGAATTGCATTTTTAACGTTACTTTTAATTTTGGACCAGACCGTTTCCACCGGGTTCAACATTGGACTGTAAGGTCCCAAACGTAACAACTGAGCTGGTGAATTATCAAACACCCTTTGCAAACGAGCGTGACAAGGAGCATTATCTGTTACGACGACCAAATCCTCCAAACGATTCCCGGATGTAACCCACTGGTGAAACATAGCCAACATCCACTCGTTACAGGAATCTGCTTTAAATGATCCCCTGCAAGTTTCTATCATGACGACATTTGTAGTTGAAATAGCTGCGATCAAGTGTATGTTTAAACCTTTTGAAGCAGGTACTTTCATAATTGCTCTTTTTCCTTGTCTCGCGCGTCCTTGCCTTTTTCTACAAAAAAGGTTAAAATTTGTTTCATCCAACCAAACTATCTGACGACCATTTGTGATATGTTCGTTGATGTTTCTAACATATTCAGCTCTTTTTTGTTTGTTTTCATAACTGTTCATTGTAGAAGGCTCCTTGTGCACTTTTTTTAATGAGAACAATCTGCCTTCGAGGTAATTTGCTATTGTTGTTGTGCTAACGTTTATGTTAAATTTTCGGTTTAAAACCTCCTTTTCCGATGAAATTTGAATTTCCGCTGCGAACCCAATTGTATGCTGTCTTATATTTGATACCTAGTGTTTGCGCGAGGTTCACCCAATCTTCAAATCGCTCCGCACATTCAACAACTCTTCTCCTGTCATTTGGAGAAGATAAAACGTAACGTTTCCTTTCAACTTGTTTAGTTGTGTGTATTTCATGCCGACAAATCGGACAACTTGAATCTGGTTGTTCCAGAACTGGACGTAAACAAATTTGGTGACATAAATGTTGACACGGATTTAGCTTAATCACAGACTTTCGGGTCATTGTGTATTGGCATATAACACAACGATCTTTCAATTCCATTATTATTACTTGTGCATACAAAAGCAAAATTTAAGATTATAACTTAAATTCATGTCCAAAAAGACCTTTTGTAACAACCTACAAACTTAGACTGTGAATTTGCTATTTTAATTTATGTGTTCTCAATTACAAGTTACAATTTCTCAATTACATATTATGATTTCTCAATTATATCTTACGTTTTCTCAATTACATGTTGTGTTTCTAAATTACATGTTACGACTTCTTATTTACATGTTGTATTTCTCAATTACATATAACGTTTTCTCAATTACATGTTGTGTTTCTTAATTACATATTACGACTTCTTAATTACAACTTTCATGTTCTCATTTACATCTTGAAAAGGTGTAGTAAACAACAAACTTACAGTTCTAAAATTCCTATGACATTGGTTTGCCAACATTTCCCACCAACTATATGGAATAAGCTAAAGAATATTCTAAAAATACAAAAAATTCCAATAAAACTTAAAACTCATTTAACATTTTAATAGTGTTTCAACACTGATATAAAATCATATACTCCTTGTTTAATTCAATAAACATAATTTAAATGATAAAGTATAAGTATGTTTACAACTGTGACACATACGTTATTTTTTATATTTTGTACATTACATATATTACATATTTTTTAGTTACTAAATAATGACAACATTTAAAAAATTATAAAAATTATAAGAATTTTTTATTAATGAATAATTTTGTAATAAATTTCATAAATTAAATTATGTTTAAGTATGTATTATCAGCAAAACTAATGTTTACAGGGGAAAAACAAATTAAAATTAACAATATTTGTACTTTTTTACTTTTTTTAATATTTATAAACTACAGCAATTTAAGTAGCAACTTTTTTTAATTTCTAAAGTGTAAAAAACAACTGAAAAACGGTTACTATATCTTCCCTTTACATGTTAAGACTCTGAACATGTAAAGGGGAAAAAAAATTATTTAATTTATACACATAAAAAAACATAGTTACATATCACTAAATTTAACTTTAAATAAAGACACTAAATTTAACTTTAAAAAAAGACACTCATCATTTGAAAAAACTTGTGATTTTTATAGCTTTATCAAGTTTGGCAATAAAAATCAAATATTTCTTGAATCCATATGGCTGAGATAGTTCCTTCTTCTATTTCTTTTTCTTCAGTTGAAAATTACTAAATTGTAAAATCATTTAAAAAATCTTTTTTTTTCAAACTTTTATTAAGAGTATTTGAGGTAGTCTTAAGTTTAATATTTTTAATCAAATATAAAATAGAATACCATGAGAGTTTTAATTAAAAAGATTTTATTATTCACAATATTTAGTTTATTCAGAATAATATTTTAAAAGTAAATTATTACATTTTAAAAATTATTTATATATAACTATTTACATCATCGATAAAAAAGTAACCTCTGCCAAAATATTGATCTTAAGATAATTATATGTAAAATTGTAATTATATTTAAAAATGTCATATTATAAATTATTTTTTAAAGAGAAAAAAACAATCGACAAAGAAATTTATAAAATTATTTAATCAGATTATCAAAAAATTATAAAATCAAATATTAAATATTTAGTATAACGAGGGGCAAAATGAGACACTTAAGCGCTAATATATCTAATACGGCCCGCTAATATATCTAATACGGCCCGTCAAACAACTTTTGAAAAAATAAATTGATATTTTTCAATTCTTCTAGGATCCTACTTGAAGCCTAAAAAGTATGAGTTGAAAAACTGCAGTAGTTTGGTCACCAGAGATCATTTATTAACAGCACCTATCCTGTCTCATTTTGCCCCGCATACCGGGGCAAAATGAGACAGGATAGGTGCTGTCAATAAATGATCTCTGCTTTTTTTTTAAGTAATTTAAATAAATAAAGTTAAAAAAAAACATATCTTTAAAAGGATTAGCAAGAAATACATTTTATAATATATTACAGATATAATCAAACTATCACTAGTCACATAAATCACATATTGCTTAACCAGTATTTTGAAACAAACAACAGTCCGAATGAGCCCAGATTGTGCATTTCGGTAATTGACTCCACTTATATATATATATATATATATATATATATATTTATATATATATATATATATATATATATATATATATATATATATATATATATATATATATATATATATATATATATATATATATATATATTTATATATAATTTTATATAATTGAAATAACTAAATCATTGAGTTACTGTGGAAATAAGACATAATAAAAATTATATATAATCTTTGATAAATTGAAGATTATTTGTTTCTTTATTAAACAATCATTATTAGTACGTTGTTACTATATACAAAAAGTTTCGCTTTTTAAAAAAAAAAAATTATATAAGAGCGACGTTTCAAAAATATTTTCTCTAATCGTATTTATTTTGCTTAAAGTTTTTTCGCGTTAAAAGCTATTTTTCCTTTTTTAACTGTCTCTCATCGGTCCAGTTTATCTTATTGCGCTTTTTTGCTTGTTTTTGAAATGTTCTCAAAACGCCTAAAAAATCTGGCCGGCTTTTCGCAACTAAATATAATTTTCGTGGTTAAATATCGAGTGCGATCGCACCCGCTTCCCGACCGCGACTTTACAAAACCTCTTTAAGCACAGAATAGCCATTCAAATGCGCAATCTGATTCGCTGATTTTTAAAGAGAGGCAAGTCTGCAAAAATTTAAAAAACAGTAAAATGTAAACAATATTTTGATATCACATCCACGTGTTTCCAAATGTAAAGATTACATTTTTATCCAAAAATGAATTCAATGCCTAATTTATTTAATTCAAAATTAATTTTTGAAGATGAAAATGTCGTTCAAGTAAGAACGTCAATTAAATCAGAAGAAGAAGCAAATTCTTGGGTTGAAGAGTATGGGAATAAAACACACACTAGCTGGGTAAAATCGTACAAGCTAAGTGCGCCTGCAAGGTTAGATTTTTTTTAAAGCAATATTTTTTTTAATGTGCAGTTAAAGAAAAACACATTATATATAAGTTTTTAAACTAGAATTGGTCAAATTTCATTTAAGAAGCAACATTCTATGAGGGATTCATTTATTATGTAAAACTTGGTTGGAAAAATTTAATATGCTTTATAGCTTATTTATGTATTTTTAATTAAAAACTATATACATTTAAGTTATATAAGCTTCTGGCACCCAAATAACTCGCTACGCTTTTTAAAAGTTACTTCAACTTTATTCGAACAATTAAACTTAAATAAAGTTATAAATAGTTTTATTTATATATAAGTTATTTAATATATAAGCATCATTTATTTATAGTTATTATATACAATATATGTTATTTATATATAATTATAAATATATAATATAAGCTATTTATTCATAATCATCTTTATTAATGGTGTTATTTATATATAATCATCATGATCATGGATATAAAGATTGTAAATTTAAATTACAAAAATTGCAATAAATTTGTTTTTTTATGTTATTATTTTATTTTGCATTATGTGTTCTTAAATTTTGTATTACTTTTTGTGTCAAATTTAATTAAATGGTATTATAGGAACCATCTAAACCAAATTAGATACTCACTATATATAACTGAAATTATGACCAATAAAATTAATTATAATCTAGTTGAGCTGAAAAGGTTACTTTATATGTTTTGCAAGACAGTTTTAAAAAGATTTACTAACTTTTTTTTTTTTTTTTATTCGCGTTCACTCCCAACAAGGCTGCAAGCAACCACTATTAAGTTGGGAGTTACTAGGAAAAAAAGAACAAAGCTATAGAGCAAGGAAACGGTTGACAGAAGACTTGAAGTTGTATGAGTCAGGAAAACATAAAAATGGGAGAGAGTTCCAAAGGATTGAAGTGCGGGGAAAATAACTAGATGAATAAAAGATTTTAGAGCATGCAGGGATAGATACAGTAAACGAATGAAAACGTGACAGGAATGTTGTCTGGACCATAAGCTGTAGACGAGTTTATATGAGATATGACTTTAGCAATGGAAGCCGAAGTGATTTGAATGTCTAACAATGGGTCAACCTGTTTGACTGGAATGGAAGGAAGAGAATGGCCATAAGATTCAAGAGTGGAATTAGAAGAAAAGTTCTTTGCAAATAGTTCTGCCTTATCTTTGGGAGAGGTAATAAGATCAGTCCCATGAATGAGAGATGGAATGTTAGATCTACCCTTGTTAATAATGCTGTTGAAGATTTTCCAAAAGTCTTTAGAGCCTAACTTCTGTGATAAGATGCGAGATTTAGTGAACTGAGAATAATGGAGTTTAGCATCAGAAAGCACCTTTTTACATCGATTTCTTGCAATAATAAATAGCCGTTTGTTCTCAAGAGAGTTGTTCTTTTGAAAAAGATGAAAAAAATGATTACGATTGGATATAGCAGCCGCACAAGAAGGAGAAAACTATGGAGTAGAATGAGGCTTGACTTGAAACCGACGCGAAGGAATAAAAGCTTCCATTCCAGCCTGAATCCAGGAGGTTACGTTGGAAGCACATTTATCAGCTGAGGGAGAAAAAACATCAGCCCAAGGACCATCAAGAAGAAAATCACAAAAAGAATCCCATTTAGCTTGAGGGTAGCAGTAGGTGGTGCAATGATATGGTGAGCCCGAAAAAGAATTACGAGAGGAAAGATTTATAGATATCATTGCATGGTCAGAACCACCTAAGGGAGAAAAGGGAGAAACTGAACATAAGCTAGGGTCAGAGACAAGACATAAGTCAAGGAGTGAAGGTAAATGATTAGGGTTGTCAGGAAAACGAGTCACAAAGTTAACTGAGTAAGAGATTGAGAAACGCAGAAGTT
>NC_061170.1:1829459-1871959 GCF_022113875.1 Hydra vulgaris
AAAAAAAGTCTACATATTTATAGGTTTTTTTTAACATGGATTATTCCATATCAAATCACCAAGTAAATCACCTAGTAGTCATAAACATATTAAATCTCAAAGAACTAACAAATATCAGAAACTGGTAATGACACTGATTATGTCATTATTATTAGTACAAATTAAGACATAATGTCATTAAAAAGAAAACTGAATATATTCATTCACAGATAAATAAACAGTATACTACTGTCATCCCTATGACTAATTATTAGACTATGACCTTAGGCTAGCTCATAGTCTAATAACATTCTCCTTTTGAAAATATCATCACTCTCAAAAGGCTACAATCATGTCATAAGATAAAGTATAGTTCTTTGAATTTTTTTTAGTGATTGTCTATATATAGAACCTCAACATTAAAAAGTTTTATGATTTATTTCAACTGTCTACACTACTTTCTACGCCAGCAAAGTTGGTGTAATTTATCATAATTTAAAAAAAAAGTGATTTTTTAGTAGGCTGCTGCATGTGGTAAATTAATTTTTAATGCAAAATTTTGATTATTCTAACAAGTGGTAACCCTAAGTACACAAAAGTAACAAAAAAATTCACTTTCTGTAAGTAAGTATTAAACTGTAACACGTTAAAGTTACAATAACTCAAAAACTGTAAAAAATCAGTCAAAAACAACTGCAATAATGGATTATCTGGGGGAAAAACTATTACCCTGCAAAATTTCAGGTGATCACCATCTTTATTTAAAAAGTTATGGTTTGTCAAAAATCGAAAAAAACTGCTGTAAGCTCCTGATACACAAATTTTTCTGATTTTGAACATTTTTAATTCAATCATAACTTTTGAACGAATTGATCAATCGAGCTGAAATTTTCTGGATTGTATTTTTTTCATAAGATCTGTATGTGGTCAAAATTTAAAGCTAATCTGAGGTGGTACCCTGGGAGCCTTTAGGTGATTTGATATGGAATAACCCACATGCAAAATAACAATAAATTATTTGGAGTAAATTAGTTTAACTTTAGTAAAATGTCTTTTAAAACAAGCATGGAAATGATGTGGACAGTGGTAATTTTAATGTAGGTGCTTTAGTGTCTGTAATTGAAGCAGAAGCAAAATGATCTGTACTAATTGCAACTGATGGGATGAAAAGAAATCAGAGAAGAAAATCTTCTTCAGAAATTGTGTTTGTTGACACTACTTCTTCTTGTGATATTTCACAAACAAATGTTACAGTCATCTCTACATGTAGTCCTGCAGGTAGTATACCCATTGCTATTTTATTACATGCAAACAAAACAGAAGAGAACTATGAACAAGCTTTTAAACATTTAAAATCTGAATGTCCAACATGTGAAATGTTTTACAACAAGTCATATGAAATGTTTTACAACAAGTCATATGAAATGTTTTACAACAAGTCATATAAAATGTTTTACAACAAGTTGTGACAAAAATCTGACAAGATAACTATTGAATCTATTGAATTGTTAGAGGGTAACAATTTTAGTGTTCCAAGTTTTAAAAATTCTAATGATAAGTATATAGTAAATAGTGATGTTGGATATTGTTCATGCATTAGTGGTCGCCAGGGAGGATTTTGTAAAGACATGGCTGCAATACACAAACTGTTTAAAATTAGTTTTCTCTGCGCCCCACCAATAACATCTGATGACAGATATGAACTTGGAAAACTTGCACTGGGGCTAAAGTGCCCCAAGCCGGAATTTTTTCTTAATTTGAGAGATATCAATGAAGGGGAAAATGAAACAATTTCAACTCCAATAAGTTTGTAAATTAAATTTGCAGTATTTGCAAGTAATTATGTACTTATAATTTATTATAATAATTCCTTAATGTTGAAATAATGCTTTTAACAATTGATAAAAAAAGAATAAAATTATACTTGTTAAAATATCAATTAACTTCTATCTATTTACCAGTTAAAAATCAAGGAAGTAGTTTGAATTCTATCAACAAAAAGGATGTACATATTTTATTTTTAAAATCAAATAAAGAAAAAATTGCTACTGAAAAATTTGAATCCATAGATTATAAGTGTGAGGAAGCTTTATCTGAATTTAGAAGACTGTTAGATTTAGCCAAAATAGATCCAGAATCAAAAAAAATTATTAACAACGTAAAATTGAGTCTGAAAAATATAAAAACCACAGGAGGTGCTTTGGCTATGCTTTTATCATTAAAAACATCAGTACATTCGAATAAAAGAAATGGGAAAATTAAAACACAGCCGACTGCAGTTGCAAGACGAAGAAAAGGTCTGTCACGTGGTAGTAGGCCAGTGCCAATGGGAAGACCCACTAAAATCGAAACCCAAAAACAATTTAAAGTTAGGCGACCTAGAGATTTGAAACAAGCTGTTTCACAAAATGTTGTTAACGCAAAAAGTCATTAATGTTGACTTATTCCCTCATATTTTCTTACTCTATTTATACTACATGCTTTTAAAGTACACTTTTCCAATCTTTTGATATATATATATATATATATATATATATATATATATATATATATATATATATATATATATATATATATATATATATATAAAAAGTTAATGTATTATTATGGTATATAAATAATAATACTAATACTCTTATGCGTATGAGAATGCACAATATTATTAAATAATAGAGCAATATTTACTTATATAAAATGAATAAAAACAACTTATATATATACATATATATATATACATATATATATATATATACATATATATATATATATATATATATATATATATATATACATACATATATATATATATATATATATATATATATATATATATATATATATATATATATATATATATATATATATATATATATATATATATATACATAAAAAGTTAATGTATTATTATGGTATATAAATAATAATACTAATACTCTTATGCGTATGAGAATGCTCAATATTATTAAATAATAGAGCAATATTTACTTATATAAAATGAATAAAAACAACTTTTTATGGAACTCTGAGTTTCATGCCTGTTGCCAACAGGCATGAAACTCAGGGTTCCATATTTTTTTATTCGTTTTATATATATATATATATATATATATATATATATATATATATATATATATATATATATATATATATATATATATATAGCTATCAAAATGTTTTTACTTATCCCTTATATATATATAAATACTTTTCTAATCAAAGACTTAATGTTTAATCCTGGCTAAAAGCACTCAAAATAATTTGTTCTAAGTAGTCTCTTTATTACATATTATATATTATTAAAAAAATGGTTAAATTCAGATTTCCTCAAATCCATGATTCAATTCACAAATCAAAACCTGCTTCAATTTGAGATTCAATTCACTAATCAATTTGTAGGGCCCTAATATATATACATATATATATATATATATATATATATATATATATATATAATATATATATATATATATATATATATATATATATATATATATATATATATATATATATATATATATATATATTAGGGCTGGGCAAGTTAACGCGTTATCATCGCGTTAAAGCATTAATTAATTAACGCCGACAATAATTTTATCGCGCGTTAACGTACTTTTTATTTTGAAAGTCTAAAAAGTGAAAAGCAAACTTTTTAATTTAAATTTAATAGTTCATTAAACTAAAAAGTGACAGGGCTGCACAAAATTCATCAAAACAGACTTGTCAATCTTTAGTTTACAGAACTATTAAATTTAAATTAAAAAATTAATCTCCAGATTTTATTATTGTAAAAAAATATATTTTTTTGCTAAGTTTTTATGAAATTTTTTTTTTCCACCTATTAGTCTTTACAATGAGTTCATTATGAGTTTTTGCCGCTCGTTTTTTTTTAAGATTCACAAGCTTAACTTTATTTTTCTTTTGTGAAACTGTCTGTCAAAGTTTTCGTTTCTCATTTTATATTTTTTGCTTATTATTGCTTATAATTATTATTATATTAATTTATATTAGTATTAATATATTAAAAAAGTTATTTTGCATTTTTTATTTTTACGTTTATTTATAGTTTTGTTTATTTATTTTGTATTGTTTCAAAATTATATAATAATCAAATTATAATTTAATTATTTATAATTCGATAATAAGCGAATCATAAAAGAATTGAAACTTTCGTGCGTATTTATGTTATTGCTTATGCTCAAACAACAAGCAGTAAGTAAATTGAGAAATATTTAAAAATGGAAAAAGGTACCGAAATTTTAAACGAACACTTTTATTTTAAACCTCTTCAACAAGAAGTAGATAGAACTAAAGCTATTTGTAAACACTGCAAAGCGGAATTTTCTTATCATCGGAGTACTTCAAGTTTGAAGTATCACTTAAATGCAATGCACACCGTTGATGCTAACAAATCATCCACCCAAAAAAACAGTGGAGGAAACCTTCGGCAGACTACGTTAGATGCAGCACGAGGAAGAACTACAGAGAAACAAAAGAAAGACAAGATAACAAATGCCATTGCAAAGTGGGTAGCTACAAATTGCAGGCCAACTAGTATTGTGGAAGATGTCGGTTTGAAGAATGTTATTCGGATCGCAACGAATGACTGCACGTATGAGCCTCCGCCAAGACGCACCATTGTAAGAAAAATACATGAACTGTATGAAAACGAGAGGACTATAAAGGCAACGGCATTACAACGTGCACAAACTGTTGCCCTCACCGGAGACTACTGGACATCGCTGGGTAACCATAATTATCTCGGAGTAACTGTGCATTACATTGATGAACAATGGAAACTGCATTCACATGCTTTGACAGTAATGAAGACACAAGAAAGACATTTTGCTGAAACGTGCGCAGAACATTTCATTCATGTTGCACAGCAGTGGGACATTTTAAATAAAGTCAGCACACTTAGCACAGATTGTGCTAGAAATATTGTCGCTGCTGCAAGACATCTGCCATTTGAACGCGTCCCTTGTGTCGCTCACAGTCTTCAGCGTTCTGTCACAGTATCTTTGCACAACAGCGCGTTTGACAATGCCCTGACTAAATGCAGAAAGGTGGTGGGCCATTTTAAACACAGTCCAGCAAGTGCTGCAGAATTAGAAAAAAAACAAATTGAGCTTGGACAAAAGAAGGGGTCGCTTATACAAGACATTCCAACCAGATGGAACTCGACTCTGGACATGATAAAAAGTGTTCGCAGAAACGAACAGCCACTGTACGATGTCCTCACCACACACAACACAAAAGTTGCTATGCCAACTCCAGTTGAAATGGACAAATTGCAGAGGTTGGAAAAGCTCCTAGAACCCTGCAGGTATATTTTACATCATATATTTCTTACTGACTGGTTTGATTGCATGTGAGAGAATTGATGTGTCTGTATTTGTGCGTAAGCATGAACATGAGAACACTTTTTGTGTGTATAAGTGAATGCAAAACATTTGAGTGAAATGGGTTTTATTTTTTGCAGGTATGTGACTGAACTTCTGGGTGGAGAAAAGTACGTTTCATGCTCTGTGGTTCTGTCTGCTTTATGCCATCTCTCTCGGGTGATGGAGAGCTCAGATGATGACCCGGCCTATGTAGTCAAATTCAAGTCTATGTTCAGAATAGATCTGGAAACACGCAAGGAAAATGCCAACATTGCATATCTAAAGATTGCAACCGCATTGGACCCGAGATTCAAAGACCTCAAGTGAATACCCAGAGTTGAGAGAGGTGAGGTGTGGGTCTCAATCACTAACTTACTCAAGGAACAGAGGGTTATTGCAGATGAACCTGTGGAAGCAGCATCATCAAAGCCATCAAAGAGAAAATTTGCTCTATTGGTTGCTTCATCAGAGTCTGATTCTGAACAAGAGGAAGACTCAATTGAAAACGGTGTGCGTCGGTACAAAGCAGAGCCCACCATCAGTACAGAGGCCTGTCCATTACAGTGGTGGTCCAAACATGCAGGCTCACACAACAGGCTGGCCTCAATTGCACAGAAGTACTTGGCAACACCTGCAACATCTGTTCCTTGTGAAAGATTGTTTTCTCTTGCTGGTCATATTGTACAAAAGAAGAGAGTTTCTTTATCATCTGAAAATGTAAATTACCTTGTTTGTCTTAGTAACTGGCTTGGTGCAGATGAGTAAGTAAAGTTGGAAGAATGGATAAAATTGTTTAAAGTTTTGACAAACTAAAAGTTATGTTAATTTAACTATGAAAAAATAAATTTACGCTATATATATACTACTTGTGGTTTTATTATTGAAGTTTTCGTATTTCTGCGATTAATCGCGATTAATCGCAAAAAATCATGCGATTAATCGCGATTAAAATATTTAATCGTTGCCCAGCACTAATATATATACATATATATATATATATATATATATATATATATATATATATATATATATATATATATATATATATATATATATATATATATATATATATATATATATATATATATATATATATATATATATATATATATGTATATATATATATATATATATATATATATATATATATATATATATATATATATATATATATATATATATATATGTATATATATATATATATATATATATATATATATGTATATATATATATATATATGTATATATATATATATATATATATATATATATATATATATATATATATATATTTATATATATATATATTTATATATATATATATATATATATATATATATATATATATATATATATATATATATATATATATATATAAATATACATATATATATATATATAAATATATATATATATATATATATATATATATATATATATATATATATACATATATATATATATATATATATATATATATATATATATATATATATATATATATATATATATATATATATATATAGAATATATATATATATATAGAATATATATAAATGTATATATATACACATATATTTTTGAATATTAATTCATAATAAACTTGATTTACAATTTGGGTGTTTATTGCCAAGGTAAAATCATAATTTTCAGGTGATAATAATAAAAAAGTAAACAAACGCATTTTCCAACAACAAAGAACATTACTAACAAACAAACATTATAGTTTGTAATGTTACCTGTAATTCTTACCTTAAATCAATTTTTTTCTGACTGCTGGCTAATGATTAAAAAGTAAATTTTAAACCATGAAAATCTACTAAATTAAAATCATATTTCAACAGTTGATTAACTAATACAAAATAATGGCTGTGATTGAACTGTAAAAAAAAAGGAAAAAAATAATTAAGTTTGTAAACAAAATAAAATAACTAAAAAATTAAAAGAATATAATCCTTCTAATTAAGAAATCGTATAAGCATAAAATTAGCTTATTTTTGTTTACACAATTTTTTTAAATTATATATGACATTACCAATTAAAGATTCTTAACATTTAACAAAAATGTAAAAAAAAATTAAGTTATATCTTAAAAAGTTTAAAAATACCATTTTTTTATAGGATTATAGTTTCATGGCTATAATTAGGATTTAAGGTGATTAGGAACTTTAATAAGCTTTATTAAGGATTTAATAAGGATAATTTCAAAATATAGATTATTGCTAAAATATCTTTAAAAAAATTGAAAAAAAAAATTGCTAAAAACTAAGATAAAAACTAAAAATATAAAAAAAAATTGTTAAAAACTAAAAATATTTCCATAAGGGTTTATCAAAGTAATAAAACCATCAACGAAAATAATGGTAAAATTTTTTAATTTTTTTCTATATTCGTGCATTTTATATAATTATCTGCATAATCAAATTGAATTATTCCAATATCAAATATCATTTGCATATTCTTGCTACGTGTAGATAGATTTTCTCCTCTGATACAATTTCATTTATAAACTGTATCATTATAAAACTTTATCATAATAAACTACTTCTGTATTAAGTAAAATAGTAAGCGCCAAGTATAATTTTTATTAAACAATTACAATTACGAAATTACCAATTTGAAATAAATAATAAAATAATAAACATACAAAATAATAAACAACAACAAAACGTGAACGTCTGCATAATTTTTGCAGACTTGCCTCTCTTTTAAAATCAGCAAATCAGATTGCGCATTTGAGTGGCTATTCTGTGCTTATAGAGGTTTTGTAAAGTCGCTTCCCGACTAAGCCTGATTAATAATAGTTTTAAAGTTTAAAAGAAACTCTTTAATTAAAGAACAATATTTTTTTTACAGACGCGATCGAGAAAAGCTAGAGATAGAACGTATGCTCAACCTTACAAAAGAGGAGGGCAGAGAAGAATTACGTAGAAAACCTAAAATAATTACTAACAAAGGAACAAAGGGAAAGTACATGCTTCTTCAAAAATATTACCACAGAGGAGCATTTTTCATGGTTAGTTACCTTTTTTGTTAGTTATTAAAAGACCTCTTCTTATGGTTGTTAAATGTAAATTATTAAAAGAAAATTTTTTTTTAATGTGATAATTAGTTTTTTTAAATTTTCAGGACAAAGAAGAAGATATATTCAAACGCGACTTCACTGGCGCAACACTTGAAGACCACTTTGATAAAACAGTTTTACCAAAAGCAATGCAAGTTAAAAATTTTGGACGATCTGGACGTACAAAGTATACTCATCTTGTTGATCAAGATACAGCTCAGGTAATTTTTTAATTAAGCTTAATTTTAGTTTAAATTTTTTATATTTTGTAACCTTGGTCAAAAAAATGAAATATATATATATATATTACAAGCATTAAAACATCAGAAATAAATAAAGAAATAAATAGTGTATATATATCTATGTGTATATATATATACTATTTATAAAATGGTCAGAAAAATGAAATATATATATATATATATATATATATATATATATATATATATATATATATATATATATATATATATATATATATATATATATATATATATATTACAAGCATTAAAACATCAGAAATAAATAAAGAAATAAATAGTGTATATATATCTATGTGTATATATATATATATACTATTTATAACCTTCAGAATTAGGGTCAGCATTCGGCAAAGACGACCTATCTGCCGACCTGAACGTGTTTGAGGTTGGCAAAAAATTGTCTACTTCATTTCTATGTTTTTTGGCTAGACCTTTGTATCAAATAATTTTTGACTTGATGCCGACCTCTAAAAGATTGAGATCGGCAAATTATTACCGAACTCTTTTTTCCTATTTCCAAGGGTTATATATATATATATATATATATATATACATATATATATGTATATATATATATATATATATATATGTAATATATATATATATATATATATATATATATATATATATATATATATATATATATATATATATATATATATATATATATATATATATATATATATATGTATATATATATATATATACATATATATACATATATATATATATATATATATATATATATATATACAAATATATATATGTAAAATATATATATATATATATATATATATATATATATACATATATATATACTTACTAATTATTATGTTTTTATTTTATCTTACATTTTAGTAAATAGGAAAAATTATAATAACTATAAACATATGACGCCTACAGCTATAATTCACCTTTCAATTTGTCTCATATTTTATCGCAGATTTTACTACCACTTTTATTCTTTAATAAAACTTAAAAAAATCAATTTTTTAGTTGTAGTGTTATATATCATTGGAAAGAATAAAAGCTGATTTTAATAATTAGCATTGTATTTTTATCAGCCATTTTTTTACATAATGATATTAGGTTATAAAGTTTAATAATTTTTCACTATTTCTCAATTATTCGAAAAATAATATGGCTGACTTTTTTTATTTTAATAACACCTCTAAATAACTTTATTCAAACACTAAATATATATATATATATATATATATATATATATATATATATATATATATATATATATATATATATATATATATATAATATATATATATATATATATATATATATATATATATATATATATATATATATATATATATATATATATATATATATAACGTAAACTATATCATTTTAATTTGTAATTTTTTTTTATCGAGGGATGATCGGCACTTTTAAAGATTTTGATATTAAGTTATTTCTCGTGTAATGGTCTCTCATGATACTTTCTAGTTTTCGGGTGCCCGACATGTTAGAGTATATTCTTTCTATGTTATTAAATTCTGCGTGTATACTTTCGCCACCTTGTTCTCCATATAATCCAAGCCCAACTCCCCATTTGTTTTAAAAAACTCCCATATGATCCTCTAACATATGCATTTTTGGAGTTATCGATTCATTTGGCCAATTAGTTCGAAAAAACGTCAATAGTTTATGAACCGTTGCTTTTAAAATAAAACAAACTTAACTAATAAATGTATTGGTAAAAAAATCACCGTTCCTATCCGCAAGAGGCAACAGTTAAGATCTTAAGAGTGTTAATATATATATATATATATATATATATATATATATATATATATATATATATATATATATATATATATATATATATATATATATATATATATATATATATATATATATATATATATATATATATATATATATATATATATATATATATATATATTAATATAGATATATTAATATATATACACATACAAGGGCAGATTAGGGAGAGGGGTCTTATTTATATATAGTCTATAACTTTACCAAAACTCTGTACTTTTGTATTGTTGAATATTTCGCACTTTATATTTTTGAACAGTTGAATATTTTTCTTTGTGACACTTTGAAAACTTCTCAAACAAAACTTGGAATTTTTTACATATGCCAATCGCCTCCATCTGAATTGGATGTTCTGGAAGGTTTGTATGATTAAAAACTGTTTGAGGAACTGAGTTGCATAACTTTATTATGTTTTCATACTAAAAAATAAAAAATAATTTTCTAAAAAATAAATTTTAAGAATATAAATTATATAAGATCAGAATGGAAATGATAAAAAAAAGTTGTCAAAACTCCATAAACCTGCATAGTATACAGAAAAACAGATCAATGTTATTGCCTAAAAGAATAAATATATTTAAATAACAATGTTGCCAATAACATTTTATGAATATGATTTCCAATAAAGGAGCGACTATGATAAGCTTGACGTTGCACTTCACATGACTGCAAAACAGATCCAATTTCCTCTACTATTGGGCCGGCTCCTTGATTCAACTCAACTTTAAAACATTCTGCAATTCGTCCCTCCTTATAATCCGAATGTCCTTAAAATAATACAATGTTTCTTATACTTTTTAATGTAAATATACCTTTTCTGTTCTCTTTGATTCTAACAGTGCAATTCTCTCTTCGTACATTACTTTTATGTTTTCTGAATTTTCAGGGTTATGAAATACTTCAATAACACAAGCATCTTGAATAAGAAGAATTTTGTTATTTATATCTTCAATGAAATATTTTAACTGGAATATCTCTACCTGTTTCTCAACATAGTCATCATATTCACTTAAATGAATACGTTTATCATTAATTGCAAAAACTCCTGCTAGTTTGATATCAAGAAGATGAGACTCTTTCTCCAACAAGTTGAAAAATTTAAGAAATATTCCTAATGTAATGTGGAGAGCTGGTATCGCTATCTATAAAGAGATTTATAATAATATATAATACTTAACAACTTTTTATTAACTTTTTGATGTGTAGTACATATATTACTGGCAAAAATGTTTTGACAACAACTACAAACCTGTTCAATTGGTATATCAAATAATGGCTCGTCGATTACATTATTAAACTTCTTTGCATTTTTATTGTTACCTCCATCATTTTTAAAGCGTTCAAAATCTGATTTTAAAGATTCACGTGTTCTCAAAAGGATTGATTGATTTCAATCTTTCATACTCAATTGCATTTCATTTTTTGTGATTTCACAAAATAAACAGCAATGTCGACCTGTCAAATGATATTATTTTTAAATTTCTGATAAACACTATGCACTTTTAATAGTTAACTCAAAAAGTACTGAAATCACGGTCTAACCAGTTGCTCCTGAGATGCCATAGACAGCACAAAAAAATTCAAAATCGCCAAATATAAATACACGTAAATTCTTTTCTCTAAAACAACAATGCTTTAAAATCAAATCATAACTAAAATAGATATTTCTACAAATATTTATTAATGTAATTATCCCAAACTAAATTTCAGAAATATTTTTTTATTCACCTCCATTTCATTGACTGAATCTGTCTTATTTCATCTGCGTGCCTTGATAGCCTAATTTTAAGGTTTGCACGATAGTCTTTGGCCTCAAATATATTAAAAACTGTTGTATTATTCTTTGAATTGGGATTTACAACATTAGCTACTTGATAACACATTTTGAACGAACTCCATAGTCTCCTCCTATCTTATATCTTGTCATACATGAGTTGGTTATGCCTATAATGATATTATTTTTAACGCAATTTTTATTTATAACCAAATAATTTTTACAAACTTAAGCATCAACATTTTTGCTTCATAACACAACAAATTAGACTTCTAATCAACATCAATGTTGTAATGACAACTGATATGAACATTCAGTCATTTTTTAGCATCAATTTAGCATAAATTGGAATCTAAAATTGAGCACATAATTTAACGTCATGAATATTAGCCATTTTTTGGTATATCCAAGAATCTAGTATTTAATATAATAAGTTGGTATTTATAATAAACACAAATAATTTTTAAATAAAATTTAATAGAATACAAATCTGGATTTGAATAATAAAGAAGCATTTATCATGCTTATAATTTTAGTTTTATTTTGAACTTACCTTTCTAATTCATCAAGCACCTTGATTAAATGTGATGATAAATCATTTATATATGCTGTTGGTGTTTGTTGTAAATCAAAAGTCCCTTTTTTGTTTATTGATTCCACCGGAAATTCTTTATCTTCAACAACCAAATCATCACCTGACCAATTTTTCGTTGATTTGAAAGTGAAGGTAGTTTGACATTTTTTGACTTGAAAAATCTAAAATATGAAATAATTTTTTGAGTTTTTTTGGTTTGTATATGTTGAAAAAAAAAAAGTAAAAAAAAAACATGCTAAAACTACTTTTGTAATGTAAATATTTATAAATGTAAAATTTAAAAATATTTATAATTTGAGATAACTGAATTAGCTTTGTATGCAAAAAGCAGTGTAATAAAAACTATATTATTAACCTAATCATTTTTTTCATTTTTTCCGAAGGTAAACCATAGTCTGCCTTTAGTGAAACAATGTCCTCTGACCCTATCTCAACTTGAGAAATATTAGCGTTTTTTAGTATATCAATTTTATCATTTTTATCAAAGGAATTGAGCATAAGCGCTACTTGTTGCATTTGTGCCTTTTTTGTCGGTCCTGCATTCTCTATTAGTGATTGATGTAGTTGCTTTTGACTTTGAATTTGTTTTTGAATGGTTTTTTGACTAATATCAGTTGATGTTTTGTAGATTTTTGGAGTTGCTGAAAACTGTATAGCCTGTAATAGACAATTTATTTTTTCACTAAATGCAAATATTTGATTTACTTCTTTGAAGAATCTGCAGTTTTTAAAAAAAAATTATATATTTCTTACCCGTGGACCACCAGAAGGAAGTTCAAATGAATGTGAATTGTTTTTTGCCATTTTTAGTTTTGCAAAGTGAGCCAATGCATAGTCTAATTCTTTAGGAATGTCACAAGTTTTATCCATTTTGTAAATGTCTGCAACTGTCAATGAGGAGTGTGATGATGCTGAACAACTGTATGATATGTTTTCACTTTTGTATACTTGTTCATGTTCTTCCTTGTTGCTTATACTTTTTGTGTCAAATTTTATGATTACATGACAATTGCCATTGCATGTATTTTTAGAACACTTTAGAGCTATACTCTCAAGGATGTTTTGCTTTTGAAATACGACCTAAAGTTATGTTTGAGCAACATATTGGGCATTTTGCTTCTGTTTCTAATTTTCCAATTAAATTTGGAAAAATACATGAAGCACAAAATAAATGTTGGCAGTTATTAAGTAAGACAGGTCTATGTATTATTCTTTTGCAAAACATGCAGACACATAAGTCTTTGTGTGGGTGATCAGCTGTGTTGATAGACTCATAGCACATGCAAGACATATCAGAAAAACTGTCTAATATTACATTAAGTGACTCTCTTGTTCAAATAACTTTATTGCCTGATGGTGGTCTTCCACATTGCTTCTTCTTTCTACCGGACTTCTTTACAAAACAGATGCATCTTTCAAGTGAACATGTTTGTGGCCAGTGTTTTATACTGAAATTTGATGGGGTTGTTCCTCGTTGTTCGATATGCCTCATTACTGTATAGCATTTCATGCAAATTTTTGGTGGGTGTGTTTCTGCTCTGTCTTCTCCTACCTCAGTAAAAAATGCCTGGTCAACTCTAACTCTTATTGATATAACATCAAATGAATCATTGCCAACATAATTTCCACATAATCTGCATAGCTTGACAAAACAAGATAAGTGGTTAGCAGCAGTAGCAGTCGCCATATTAGGTAGTAAGGTACACTTTTTTAAATCAAAATTTCTTTAACTTTAAAAAATGGCTGGTAAATAAATTTGGTGTTTTTTAAAAGTATTTATATTTTTGTTTTAGAATTTATTTAGTTCTCAAAGCAAAAAATTGAATTAAAAAAGTTACAGTAGTTTAAAAAACAAGAAATTTTGAAAAAATACATATTTTTAGAGCCATTTAAAATTTGTTAAAAACCAATGAAAGTAAACTTTGTTTTATTTTGCTATCATGTTTGGTCCTATAAAGTCGTTGAATGAGGAAGAACAACATTAAGAAGGAAAAAGTACAACAGTTTTAAAATGTGTACCTATTTATACGGTTTCTAAAATATAGGATTTCGACTCGAAAAAAAAAATCAATGTAAACGCATGCGCACTATAAGTGTCTGAAAGGGATCGATATTAAACGACCGTGATTAGCTTGTGCCTTTAAACAATGGGATCCCATCAACATAAACAACTAACTCAATTTTCTCAAGATCTGGAAATTTACTTAAATGTTTTAAAATATTAGTTTCCAAACCATAGTAAATGTAATCGCCACCACACTTATTCTGCAGTGGAATGTTACTTGCAGTTTTCAATAATGTCCTTGCATCTTGGAAGCTCTGCGTGGCCATTTTTTCTCAAAATAAAAAAAAGTTGATTTGTTGCAGAGTGTGAGGTTTGGTTTACAACAACCCATTCTGCTAATTCTTCATATAGATTTCCATTTACTATTTTGTCACCTATAAAGTTTCCATGATTTAAGATACAAGATTCAGACTCAGAACTATCAGAGACTTCGGCTGAGTCAAGATTGGAATCTGTGTCGAAATCTGTTTCTTCAACACCGTCAACTTCTTGCTCAATTAAGTCTTCGGAAACAACTGTATAATCTGAAACATTTATTTGTTGTTCATCTGTTTCTATTGTACTAAATGTCTCAGTAAATAAATCAATTACTGATTTATTAATTTCTTTCCATCGAGTAACCCGTGATGACATAGCAACTAAATATTTTTACTTCTATAAATAAATAAATATACTTATATCAGGGTGTTAGCTAAAAAAATATTTTATACTGAACTTTTTATGAAACTGTTATATATATATATATATATATATATATATATATATATATACATATATATATATATATATATATATATATATATATATATATATATATATATATATATATATATATATATATATATATATATATATATATATATATATATATATATAATATATATATATATATATATATATATATATATATATATGTATATATATATATATATATATATATATATTTCTAATTTATAAATATAAATACATTGTATTATACTGTGACACAGTACTAAATTATAAATTTTACTAGCTTTTTTTAGCTATAGTTAAAAAAGTTTGTAATTAAAGCTGTGTAAAACGATATTTCCTAACAAAAAGTGAATTCTTTTCAATAATCATTACTAATAATATTAAAATTGCATTGAAGCATCACTACTTCCCGCCAGCAGAATAAAAAACGAAAATGATAAACCAAAAAAACCTTAATTCATTATTATCCATAAATCAAAAATATATTTTAGATAACTTGTAAATAGCTATTTACAAACGTCAAATAAAAGAATAATTATATTTATGAATAATTTGTAAAGCGATTGGCCATCTTTATTTCAAAGTCTTATCTGTCTCGATATCAAACAGAAAGTAAAATACGCGTTGATTTAACGTTGATTATATCAACGTTAGTTTATCATCGATAAATCAACGTGGAATAAACGTTGAAAACTCCGACGTTGAAATTTCCACCTTGTTAAGACGTTGAAACAACGCCTATTTCTCCAACGTTAGTTTATCAACAATAAATCAACGCGAAAAAGACGTTGAAGTTTCTGATGTTGACGTTTCAACAATGCGCAGACGTTGACATGACGTCGTTTGCTTGCTGGGAAATAACAACTTCAAAAAAAGTTTTTATTTCTAAAAAGATTTGTAACAAAATATATTTATTTAGCACTAGAGGCCTTTCAATGTTTCATCAGTAGTGCTAGTTTAAGTGTTGTTATGCAAAAAAAAAAAAATTGTTTTTGTTACAAAAGTACAATTTTTAATTAATTCAGCAACATCTTATAAATCTCCGTATTTAATACTGCGTAATACTTTGAATTGTACTTTTTTAAAGTAAATGCAATTTTATTTGCATTTTTTAAGAAAGATTTTTCGATATCAAGATTTTTTTAAGAAATTTTTTTAAGAAAGATTTTTTTAAGAAAGATTTTTCGATATCGACCTTATAGAAATTGCAAGAGGAAAGTTTCTCTAGTGAAGCAATTTGACTTAAATAATTTTAAAATGTTTAACAGTACCATTTTTTGTTTGTTTTTGAAATAAAGTTTTCCAAAATGACCCAAAAAATAATTAAAAATATGATGTCAGCATGTGAGCCAAAGTGGATTTTTTAAAAATTTGCATTACAAGCGCTCATAGGTTTTAAATTTCAGAATCTCAAATGAAAATAAATTGTTTCAAATTATCTATTCTGCCTATTCAACTAGTTTCAACTCTATCAATTCATCTAGTCTCCAGTCCATTTATCTAGTTTCCAATCCATTCATCTAGTTTCAACTTTTAAGAGATGTAAACTAGACAGTTTTTATCCTGAATCAGTCTGGTTTTAACATAATATTATTTGTTTGGAGAATGAATATAAAAAATACTATCCATTGATTTTTTGAACAAATAAATTAAATTTTCATTTTTATTTATTTATATTTTAACTGTTGCATAAGAGATGCCATTGTTAAAATAGTTTAAAATTATATTACTAATGTATATGACTAATGTAAACTACAACCAATGCGGTAGTGGTATGTGATATCATAACCCATCATGTCCCTGGCTGTACCGCACTCAGCTTGTTTCTTCAGTCATTGATCTTGTTCGTCAAGACGTTCAGAGTTAAAGAATTAAGAGGGTTATAATCACAATTGAAAAAAAAAAGAAAAAAAAAAAAGGAGTTTTCTTGACTGTACTGGCTTTCTTGGCCTTGGAGAGGTGAATTCATAAAAAAAAAGTTATATAAAAGTATTAGAATGTAATATGTGTTGATTTTTAAAACAAATGCAAAAATTAAATAATTATTTGAGCAATAAGTTTTTAATTTTATTTAAATTAGTCCATAAAAACTTTGTGTTTTACCTTTTAAGCAGCGTTCAAAAAAGGAAAAAAAACGTAGCGGGTTGGTTTTTAGTATTTTTAAAAGTTCATCTTAGCATTGCTATATATTTTAAACGTTAAAAGGTGGTAGGCTGGCATATCACTCTGTTCTTTCTTACTTGGAGTACTGCTTTTTATTTAGTAACAGCTATTGTTAGATGAAAAAACAGCAGAAACAGTTTAATAAATGCAGTACAGTAAATAACAAAATACATTAGATACTAAACAGTAAATTTGTATTCCAGTGCTCTAGTGAAAACTGGATATAAAAAGGTATTCAAAAATGACTGCGTAAGAATAAATTTATTAAAAAATATTAAAAAAAAATTACCACTTCCACCCCACCCCAATCTAATGACCATTCTCCCAATTTCTGCTAGCTGGAACATATACCACCAATCCACATAATAACAATCTCAGTTAGAATCAGTTAAGTATTTTTTAAGTAAATCCATAATTCATTGAAAATGAAATGTGTTGTATGTATTTATTGATATTGACATGTTTGTGTATGTCATCTGAGTAAATAATTTTCAATAAATTATGGGTTTACCTAAAAAATACTAAGTTGGTTTTAAACTTTTCCAAGAGAACGTACAACTCAATCAATGAATTTTTATCATTGTATTTAATCCCCCTTAGCTATTAAACCCTCCCCTACAATTAGGTGGGTAAGAGTGGATATTTTTAAAAACATTTTGTTTAAAAAATTAGCATAATATTTAGTCCTACTCAGCATTTTAAACAAGGTTTTTGAAAAAATAGACTGCATTAAGAATTCATTTATTATCAATTATTTTTATGTTTGGATGCATTATTCTTATTATTATCTTAACATAATCTTTTAGGTAAATCTCTTTTTGTAAAATAATGTTTTTAATCTAAGCTGGTGGTCATTATGTAAAACATAAGTTATATTTAAAATATCATATGCTTATAAGAAAAATGTGTATTTGCTTATATGTTATGCGTTTGTTTGTTTACATGAAGAACAATACGCAATTGAAGACCACACGGGTAATATTTTAGTACTAAGCTATTTTTAATTTAAAAATTCATAACCAAAAAACTATGTCTTATGGTCATTTTAAAAAACGGGTAACTTTGAAACAACCACTGTCCAATGTTTAAAAACACAGTTGTCCAAGTTATTTAAAACTAAACCAATGATAATACAGGGTTTTGCAAAGTTATAAGTGCACGTTTGCAAAGTTATAAGTGCACGCTTGCAAAGTTGAAGTGCAAATATATATTTTTGGAAACTATTTTTTTTAGTTTTAAAAAATTTTTCCAATTTATCCAATTGCACACATAGTACGTTGTAGTTGTATATTACAATGTGTTAACATCTACCTTTAAAATAATAAGTGCTCTAAAAGGATATAAACTCATGGTTTATGAGTTGATGAATTTACAACGGAAAAATCATAGATGTCCAAAATGAGTGTCTTGTTTTTAAAAGAACACTGTGAATTAATAATTTGTGTGTTTAGCACAAAAACTAAATTTATATATTATGTTAGGACTAAAATATCATAAAAATATACTTTTAATTAAGTATATTATAAATAAACAGATATCTAATGTCACTTAACACTAAACTTCATTTTTCTTAAAATGAGAAAAATGTGGCATTTGTGGTTTTACCCGTGTGGTCTACAATTATTAGTGAGTGTTAAACCAAACAAATTAAAAAATAAAACAGATGGAATGGAAGTCTTGTGTTTTAGTTTTATTCAATTAATTCAGAATGAAAATGAAATTCAGCAGAACTTAGAGATAAGCTACATAAACACTTACATAACAAAAAATGATTTTTATAGTAAAAGGAACAATATTTTATGCAATCATTAGTAAAATTGTTTCTTTGGAAAATACACGTGATACTGTGGCCTGCCCTAATATATATATATATATATATATATATATATATATATATATATATATATATATATACATATATATATATATATATATATATATATATATATATATATATATATATATATATATATATATATATATATATATATATATATATATATATATATATATATATATACCCTTGTAATGGAATTTCAAATTACTTGGTTAAAAGAATACAACCGGTCTTAAATAAAAATCCTATTAGGTTAAAAAATTCAAAAGACTTTATTAACAAAACTAAGTCGTGGTTAATTAAAAAGGATGAAATACAGGTATCCTTTGATATCGTTAACTTATACCCATCAATACCATTAAAAGAAGCAACTTTAATACTTTTGGATCAATTAAATAAAAGCGTTTCTTACAAAAACTCAACTAAACTTACTTTAAATAAACAAAACAACTAATTGAACTTTGTTTGTTTCGTTCTAATTTTTTGTGGAATGGTGAGATTCATGAGTTTTGGAGAATTCAGGCCCAATTGAATTGTCGTTTATAGTTGTTTTGGCTGAATCTTTTTTACCATACCGTGAGGAAAAGGCAATAAAAATTGCAACGACAATGATTCCTTTAATTGATATTAAATCCTTTCATAGATATGTAGACGATAGCCACCCAAGGTTTTATAACTTAAATCAAGCGGAACAGTTCCAAACAATTCTTAAAAAACAACATTCTTCTTTAAAATATACTATTGAAGTTGAAAACAAAAATAACATACTTAACTTTTTGGATATAACGGTTATTAATAATACACAAGGAAAATATGAGTTCAAGGTTTACAGGAAGGATACAATAACCAATATCCAAATCAAACCTCATTCTAATTATGATCCCAAAGTTTTAAAAGCAATATTCAACGGATACATACACATAGCATACTCAATATGCAATGAAAATACTCAATATGTAGCGAATACTCAATATGTAAAAAACGTTTTGCCAACAAAAATTAAATTCCATCAAACTCTAGTAACCTTTCCTATACCATGGATACCAATAATATCTTCCAGACTTAGAAGAATACTCAGAAAAGCTGGTTTTTGGTACAGAACTGTTTTTAAATCAAATGCTAACCTAAAAAAGCTATTAACGTCTAAAAATAAGTCTAAATTACAACGCAACAGCACCCCAGGAACCTATTTAATTAAGTGCAAATGCTCCAAAGTATATGTTGGTGAAACAAAACTTCAAATACGAACAAGGGTTCAACAACACCAAAAATTTTTGACTGAAGGCAAGTTAAACCAGTCTGCATTAGCTTTGCATAAAGTAAATTGTAATGAGGACATCGAATGGAATAAAGTAATAACACTTAAAGATGAGGATTAAAATTTTGAAAGAAAAGTCCCTGAGGCCTTGGAGATACAAAAACATCAATGTTCTCCAATGTACGGTGGTATGAATTTGGACAATGGACAATATTTAAAAACAAATTTTTGGACTTTATTTTTTCTTACTTAGGTAAAAGAAGCCATAATAAAAGTGACGTCAAAATTTAAAATTTTTTTTTTGTTGTTTAACGGTCACAATTTTTGTAATTTTATTATATTATATGCTGATGATGCCGGTGCCTATAATCCAGCGAAAATTTCAAAGAAATTATTTAGTATTAAGAGAATTCGTATTATCTGATGTTTTAAATTAGTTTATATATATATTTACTCTCGTATAAGATGTCAACATTTAAATCATATATATATATATATATATATATATATATATATATATATATATATATATATATATATATATATATATATATATATATATATGTATATGTATATGTATATATATACAAACATATGTATATATATATATATATATACATATATATATATATATATATATATATATATATATATATATATATATATATATATATATATATATATATATATATATATATATATATATATATATATATATATATATATATATATACATATATGTATATATGCAGGGCCATACCGAGCTAACTTTGCGCTTCGGGCAAGAAAGAAAAATTAAAAACCTCCCCTCCCCCCCCCCTACTTACCCACCCCCAAAAAAAAAATTTTAAATTAAAAAACGATTTATTGATCACAAAATTTATCATATCAAGTGTAAATTACAATTGGTCTCAGCAGCATTGACACCAATAAGTGTGAGCTGCACAAGGAAAAAATCCTGCTGACTCACTAAGAGAATGGATGTGAGCTTGGACGCCATTGTATTGGCTCCATTGTCATAACCTCGGCCGCGGCAATCAGAAATCTTTAGATCGTCTTTCTCTAATTTTTCAGTGATTTCTGTTGTAAGACTTTTTTCGTTTTTTTGGTGACATTCAATGAAGTCAACAAAGCTATCCTCAATTGTACAGGTTTCATCATTGATGTGAACATACCTAATTATTTGGGTCATCTGCTCTTTATAGGAGGAATCTGGAGTGCAATCAATCGAAACAGAGTAGTATTTAGCTTCTTTGATGTTTGACAATATTTCGTTTCTGAGTTTCTACCCAAGTAACTCAGTCAACTCATTTTGTATTCGAGGAGAAAAGTAAGATGTTGTAGTTTTCTTTGCTTTAACAGATGCAATGTGTTCAGCCGCTAAAAGATAATAATTGCTTATTATCTCAATCAAGTTCAGAAAAATGCCACTGTTTTGTTGACCGATGACTTCTGTTATGCCCCAAAGGGCAAGATTGTTCCTGGCACAGAACAAAATTACATTAACAATCACTTTCAAGATGTCTCACCACTTTTTTATTTCTCCATTGATAACTCTCTGCAGATCAGAATCCATGGTCTTTCCTTTTCGAGGTTTTTTTTGAGAGTTTTGCAATTAGAATAGCATTTTTGGTGTTCATTGCTGTTTTCATGTTCAATAACTCTTGGGTTTAGTTTTTTCCATTCGCAAAATCCTTTTAAAGTTTCTGAGAAATTGTTGGTTTTTGCTGTTGGAAATAACAAACAGCAAAAATAATGAATTATATTTGTTGCTGTACAGCAATGAATGGCGAACAAACTTTTCACCATTGGGATGAATTTTTTTATACCATTTTGTACTAGTATCGCTTTCTGTTGTCAAAATCACATAGCGTGTATTGGAAAAAGCATCTTATGTTTTCCGTTGGTTTAGGCCATGTTGCTGGATCCCTGTATTGAAAGTTTTTTCCTAAGGTTAGCGGAATATCTGATATTTCTGAATGAAGTTCATTGTGATCCATTTTATCCCGGGTCGAAAGCTGGGAGTTTCCATTCCCTCTTGTTGTTTCTGAATTATTTGTGCAAAATTCTTCTTGGCTTTGGCTAATGAAAATTTTCTCTTCAATTAATTCCAAATTATTATCTTAAGTCATTAATTTGAACTGTTTGAAAAACTTTATCTGTTGAACTTTCATTAACATCAATATTAAGATTCTCTGGAATAATTTGTTTTTCCTATGCAGAGTTAGTTAACAACCACTTCTTGAATCAATTTTGTAGTTTCTTATCACTTTCTAAGCGCTGTTTTCTTTTCATCTTAAAATTGAGCGCCAGATAATTTTTTGGTGCGATTAATTATAGAAACTTAACTTTTTACTATAGTTGATAAACATACATGTTTTAACTAAGTTTTGAAAACCAATAATGCGTATTTTGCAATCTAAAAAATGATCTTAATGAAATGTGATTTTTCTTTTTTTTTTTTCTTTTTAAAGATTTTGTAAAAAGATTTAAAGTTATTTCTTATGATGGGACTTTTCGTTTAACTGTCCCATCATAAGTAATAACTTTAAATCATTTTACAAAATTGATTATAGAAAATATGGACAGTGTCCATTTAGTCTCAAAATATAACAAATATAAATAAAATTAATATTGAATGTACTGAATATAATCTGGTCGCTACATGTAAAAAAAAAAGAAAAACTAAACATTTTGAGTGGACATTCTGATTTTTACATAGACTTGTTCCTTATAACTTAAGGAGTTTAAAAACTTTTAAGTGCCACTTGGAAAGTGCTTATAACTTAAGTTAGAGACAAAAATTGATGCAGCTTATTGAAAAGATTCCAAGCATGATATATCCGTCATGTTGTTTATAAATCCAATACCGAAAAGCATTAATTTAGTTTTAACAAATTATTGATAGCGGGTTAATTGTTTGTAAAATTAGATGTTTTAAATATAATTACTCAAATCTATTTAACCAAAACTTCATAAACCTTATTTTAAAAAAAATTTGTTTATAATTTTTTTTTTTAATATTGTATTAAAAATATGAAATAATTTAAATTTAATAAATCTAAGAAATAAAAAAATGTTCCCGTTCTTTGTTTACGTTAAAAAATGTTTACTTTTTTTTAATTTATCGAAGTTCTTTTTATTACCGTCATAAATAAAAAGAAAAAAATCAAAGTCATTTTTATAAATAAAACAAAATATTTGCATAACAAACTGCAATCATTTTAAAAGAAACGGTTGTTGCAAAAATATAAAACATAAAACTAAAAAAACGTGTTTTATTTTTATTTATTTATTATTATTAAAATAAATAATGGCGAGTAGCCAAAAAATGCAGCATTTTAATCAGGGTCCTAAAAAATAAATTAAAAATGCTTGTATGCTTCATCATGGTGAAGTTGGTCGTAATAATAACAAACTGCGTGGTTTTACTGAAAATGCGCTTGCGAAAGTGAAGACTTGTGGATTGTGACTTGCAAACCAATCATTGTGACTTGCAAACCAATCATTGTGACTTACAATGCTTGGTAAGTCATAAACTAAATGTACAACTCAGTTTATTTTTTTATATATGCCTTAAACAATGGTACGGAAAAAACAATAAATAGCGTAAATTTGATAATTATATTTTTTTTTACTATCGTCAAATTCGAAATGACTTTAAAATCATAAACATTCTACCTGAAATTCAGGTCCGTACCCAGCATTTTTTGGTCTTCGAGATATCTAACTTTTAGGCATGGAGCAAACTCCAAACATTTATATGTTTATACTTATGTCAAATAAGGATGCTTTGCAAAAAATTGCGATAATTGGAGCTTGGGAACAAAAAAGCCCCAAAATTTGTGCTTCCTCTGCCCTGAGATGAAATATTTTTGTACTATTTTTAACCAGACTTATATTTATCAATAAATTTTAAATTTCATAGAAAAATATTTCAGTGTTCAGTAATTATAACAATATAAAATTTGCGACTTCCTCAAATTGAGGGGGGTTTAAACTTTATATGGCCAAAAATCTCGAAGACCAAATAATGCTGGATACGGACCTGCTGATAGGTGCCCAACAACTTTCTTATTTCATCAAAGATGTTACGATAAGTATATGAATATAAAAACAGTAAACATTTTATAACATCGGAAAAATAGTGCAGAAAATGTCAACGAGAGTGTAGGCGTGGATAATGCATCCTCATTTAAGCGTAGAATCTCAGCTTGGAAAAGAGATAGATCAGGTAAATTAAAAAACCTTTTAGTGTGAAATGCAAAGCAAAGAATATTGCCCTCAGTTTTTACGTTTTTTTTTTATGTTTTATGTACTACTTACTAATATACTAATAATCATGTACTACTTATACTAATAATTCCTTTGTTTCATGAAAAATTATTGCGGATGAAAAGTGTTGCACTTGCTATTGCAAAAAGACTAATAAATATAGGAACGGATATAAAACGCTTACACCCAATGGGCACCGAACCTAAAAAAACGTCTTTTTAACGTTCAAAAGACGTCCAAAACGTTCAAAAGACGTTCAAAAGAGGTCCAAAACGAGTATAAGACGTTTAAAAACGTCTTTTTTACGTCCGTGTCTACTGGGCAAATTTGTAACAGGAAGTGCAGCAAACATGTTAAAAGAAAACTCTTAAGTAAAGCTGAAAACCCAGCTAGTATATTGGGCAAACCATAGTTTCCTTAGAGTTGTATTATCATCAGACTTGTTACCTTAACTATACAAGACCCCAAAAAGTTCCTTTTATTTTAACAGAAGATGCAATTATGCGTTTTCTTTTCGACTATGTGACAGAACACGTATTAGAAAATTTAGAGATTACTCATACAAGTAAGTTATTTGAATTTTAGAAGGAAAACTGCACAGATAGAGCAAAGATTCTAGATAAAAGGACTTTGCAGGATGTTGTAGTTGCAGAATATGCGGGTCTGTTTAGTTGCGGTCACCAAAATAGGGTATTCTTTCTTATGCAACAATACCATTGAGAAGGGGAAAATAATCCAAAACTGATTGAGCAGCTTATCCATCATATCGCACAAAAGATTTGCAGCGAGGTTTTGTCTTTAAAAAAAACATACTTTAAACTGCCTATATATAATGCATCTATTGGTTTCGAAACCGCTTGCATTCACACGGTTGACACAGATATTGCTATTTACGCTTTGTACTTTCAAAACCAACTTCAAATAGAATTATTTGTGGATATTGGCGTCTCTACTAAAAGACGGACTCTTGATATAAATCTTATAGCCTCACAGTTAGATACTGATTTTTGGAAAGCTCATCTTGCTCTTCACGCATTTAGCGGGAACAATTATACAAGTGCATTTTACGGGATTGGTAAGTCAAAGTTCCTCAAACTAATGAGACAGTCTAAAGAGTACAAGTCAATTTTTCCAAAGTTGGGGACTCTTATACCTTTGATGTAACCCATTTTGACCAAATCAAAAAGTTTATATGTCAGTTATAAAAATTATAATGCAGTGATACGAACGAAGGAAGATACCTTAAGTTTATTGCTAAGAAAGAAGCTACGGAACCTTAAAAGTTTCTGCCAACTAGGGATGCTCTTATGTGTCATTGCAAGAGAGTTTTGTATCAAACAGCAATTGTCAAACAATCAGTGAAGGCAAATCTTTTTTTTCGCGAAGTTTGAAAAAATTTTTAGCGTGATGTCATCAGTACCACACTAGGGCCAAATTTGACCCTTTAAGCACTATTAGAATTGCTCGTACGTTTTTCTAAAGGTTTTATTATTTACTATAAGGTTTACTCAAGAGATTATCTAACGTTTGACGTAAATATATATTTATTAGTTTAATAAAAAAAAAGTAGACCAGCGTGACGTCATCAGTACTAAATAATGCCCCAAATTTGACCCTTTAAGCACTTTCAGAGAGACACGTAAGTTTTTTTCAAGATTTTGTTACTTATTATAAGTTTTTCTCAAGAGCTTATCTAACTTTTGACGAAAATATTTTTTTTTTAGTCTGATTTTTTGAAAGAATGTCAAAACGACGTCATCAGTACCAAATAAGGGCCCAAATGTGACCCTTTAAGCACTTTCAGAAAGGCACGTAAAGTTTTTCTCATTCAAGATATCAATGTTAAACTATTTAAGTAGTTTTTGTAATGTCCACTTTATTTCCAAGAAAAAGTTACACGTAGCGTCTAGACTATTAAACAGAAGATATTTTTAAAAAATATATTTATAAACTATTTTAGAGTTAAAGGGCGCTCTTCTGCAGCTGAAGAGCGCCCTTTAACATAACTCCAACTTGTAAGACATAAACTTACATAAACTCCAACTTATAAAACATAAACTTTCATAAACTCCAACTTATAATAAATAAACTTACATAAACTTCAATTTATAAAAACTCATTTACTCAACAGATCTATTTAGTAAATGAGCTTTTATAAGTTGGATTTTATGTAAAGAGGCTCAATTTTAATTAATTTTTTTATCAACTTCAAAAAAATGCCATAAGTATTTGTTTGAAAATGATATTAATTTTCTTTTATTTATTTATTTTTTTAATTTAATTTCTTTTTCGAGAACTTTGCGCCCTCCAAAGTCAAATTTTTGTAAGTTTATATATTAAACACAGCAAGTTGTTTGAAAACGGAAATAGTATATTTAGGCTGTCTAAATAAAATCACAAAATTAATAAAATTTAAAACTTTGTGATTGCTTGCATACAAATCATTAAATCTGAAAATTGCCCCACCCCTCTCATTATTAGATCGTCTGCATCCCCCCAAAATTTTAAAATTGCTCTCCCTTCCCCCCCCCCCCTCCCTGATGACATGGTCTGTATCTGCCCTTGCTTACGTGACATACGTATATATACGTACGACATACGTATGACAATATAACGTATGACAATAATTATCATACGTTATGTTAACTTAAACAGTAATATTGAGTTATGTTAACTTGAACAGTAATTAGGGAATTTCACAGCGTGCGGTTTTAATGTATGACGTTTTCATAGGGGATAAATGGCGGCTTTGTTTAGTTAATTATAAAAAGTTTTTCTTTGTTTTAGATTTTGTAAATGACTTTGGTAGTCAAAATTTGGGTGTTTTTTGTTGAAATAACTATTATTACAAAGATATTACAAATATAAAGTGGTTTTATACTTCATATTTATGTTACAATAACGTTGGTACAATAAAAAGGAGATAGGACTTAATAAAGTATTATTGAATAATACTTTGTTTTAGTTCAATCTTCTTAACTTCCATAAATTGGTCGAACGGATTAATTTTATGAAGATTGGAGTTCAAATATAGGTTACATCTATAATCTATATCAGTAATACAGTATGTTATTCAAAAAAGTTTATGCAAAAAATGAAAAATTGAATTCAAACCGAATAACTTAATCCGTTATTAATTATTATTAGTTCATTCTTTAATCATTTACGAACCAAAACCTTCCGGTAGATATAAATAGAATCGATATACAACAAAACTAGATATTGCTAACAACCCGAATCTTCAAGAAACTCCTCCTTATATTTCCTATCATCTCAAAGGTTTCTTAAAAAATAATTTTAAAATATCTTATCTTAATATAATAGACAAAATAATGACAAAATAATTTAGTTTTGTTATTTTTTTCATTGTAAAAAAATAAACCATTAAATAAAAGACTAGAAGAAGGTAATGCAGAAAGATACTAGAAAAATAAAATTAGAGTCTATAAAAGTAAAAGTTCTTCCAAAATTTAATAATCAATTATTATTAAAAGTGAAAAGTAAATCTTTATCAACAAAGTTATTAAAACCTAATGCATTAATCAAAAATAATCCGTATTAATAAAAATACCTTTTATCCAACGGCAATATTTTATTTGATATTTTTAGTTCATATTTACTATTGTGTATTAAGATTGTAAAAGCACTTGTAATTGATCTATAGATAAAATAACTAAATTATTTTATTTTTAATGACTTGTATTCATGCATTGGTTGTTATGGCCCATGTTTTACCAGTTTCTAAATGCACAATTAATATTTTTTTGTTGCATGGATAGTATTTTGTGCCATTGTTTGACAATGTTGTACTTCAACCAGATTATCCTGTTTATCGAAAAAGAGTTTGCAAAATATTTGTCAATAATGGATATCGTTTAACTTAAATGACTATAGACTCTGCACAATTTCAAAAAGTTTAACACAATTTCAAACTGCAAATTTTAATTTCAGTACTCTTGAGTTTCCTCACTATAATAATACACAAACTGAATAAATATTATGGTGTTTGATGTATAACGGTACTTCAGCACATAGAAGTTGTATTTTTTCAGCAATGTTTACATATCTATACTATTTAATACCAGATAGTGAAACTAGTGTGGTACATTAGGCTTTTGAATTTTTTCAGAATATGCACAACAAGAATTTCGATTCAAGTTACTTTGTTTGGCCATGAGTCTGATTTTTTCTAAATTTTATTATAATCTATATATTTAATAGGATCAGTTATGTATATTTTCTCAATGGTAATATTTATTTCAGTTAAATTATTTTGTATATGTTGCTGAATATCATTGTAAATAAGTTGAATGGATAGAAAATTGTTTTCTTTGCTTGAACACATTACTTGTTATTATTTATATAACAATTTTAGTAAAATAATGTTTTTAGTAGATTTTGTAGCAGTATAAATTTTTTTTCCATTATGCAAATAATATTACTTTTCACAGTAAACTTTTTGTGATCTGAAGAAGTTTGTATTATAAGTTTAGTTTTTTTTAATATAATAACAAAGCATTTTTATAAAGAAAAAGTATCGAAAAGAAGGCATTTTTATAAAGGGATAGTAGAGATAATGATGTAGGTTTTACATGTGAAGATAAAACATTGTGACAATGCAATTCAAAAGTTTGTTTCCTTCATTTTTGACTTGATATTTTATTTTTATAACATCTCTTTGGAATTTCTAATTTTCTAGGTTTATTACAATAACTGTTTTGTGTTCATTTTTTTAAAAGCAAGGCGTACTGATATATGTTTGATTTGGTTAGACAGGGTCATCTCAACATCTCTCTGGAATTTCTAATTTTCTAGGTTTATGACAATAACTGTTTTGTCTTCATTTTTTTAAAAGCAAGGCGTACTGATATATGTTTAATTTGGTTAGACAGGGTCATAGAAAATAAGCCTTTTACTTTGACAAAATCATTTTTAAACTCATGATATTTTTTCCTTTGCTTCATGAAAGTTTTTTATGAATAATAACAATAAAAGGACATATCAACATTTTTTGAAACCAATAATTCAAAATTAACATTATTGAAACCAGCAATGCAAAATAAAATATCGGTGGAATCTTATTTTTAAATAAAACGACAGCAGGAAGAATTTTTCTCCATAAGATTTTTATAACTGTAAAGCAACGTGAACATCAGTTGAACTAAATTCCGTTTTTAAAGTCACAGTTTTTCTGGCTGTCCCAAACTGCTTTCTCTTTATAATCAAAGTATAATTTTGAAAAATAAATGAATTTATAGAATGATGCATCGAGTCTTCTTTGATTAAAGAGATAGTTGAAGGCGGAATGCTTATAGAATCCAAGAAAACTTCGACTACAAAACGTCATTATGCTCACGGCTGTTTCAAAGTGGACATACGCTTCTTGTTATTTTTTGAAAATAACTTAAAGGGTGTTACTAAAACTTTCATAACTTTTGAAATATTAAAGATAAATACGTTCTGTAAAAAGAATACGAACACCGACTAAATGTAATTCAATATAATAACCCAAGACTGCTCTGATTTTTAAATAAACGCGCAAAATGACGAACTTGGCAGAATTTCAAAATTTTAATGGTACTTTCTAGAAAAATTATTCAGAAAAATTATATTTCTATTGACTAATACGTAATGTAAACATAGCTAGACTAATTATAAAACATATTAACATTATTTACACCGAGTGAGAACTGATACAGCCACTACAATAGGCGAAATAAAAAATCGCATAACACTTTTTTTTTTTTTTACGTAAAGTATTTAACTTCACGTGACTGCTTTAAAATATAAACAAAAATTTACGCATTAAACTAGAGAAATTTGTTTCTAAACCAGTCAAGTTTGAAAATATATGTCATAACATAGCTAGAGGTACATATTATAATTTTTTGATTTTTATAAGTAGAAAGGGTTGAAATTTCAATAATTTGGTGCAGAGTTCAAAAATAATACGATTTGCATTTTAAATTAATAAAATTAAAAATATAAATGCATTGAAAACTAATTTTTTTTTTAATAAATTACAAACTCTGCACCAAAAATCAGTTAGAATAGACATTTATTGATAAGTATTCCAAATTTCAATCCTCAAGCATGTAGCTATGTTATGAAATCTTAGGCCCAAAGACAGGTTTTTTGTAAAAATCGCAAAAAGCAGAAAAGTGATTCAAATCAATAGCAATATTTTACCAATATTTACTTTTATTCCGTTTGATGTAAATATTTATATAACAGTAAAAGATATTTTTTTATATATTTTTTATTTGAAGATAAACGCGATTACAGAAAAAAAAATGCTAATATTTTAAAGTTTGTGCATTTTTTATACTTTATATGCCGAAAAATACTTTTTACGCGGAAATTGTTTTTGCTAAACTCGTGACGTAATGCCCTATTTTACATTGAGTGAAACAGCCGTGTGCCTTTTATTTTGGTTTTTATGAACGGAAAAGATACTGTTTAAATTTATATATTCTGATCCGCAACTCGTGTAAGGTGCAATTTGTAGATGAGCAATGGTCTAAAAATTAGTTTATAAAATTGTTTTTTATTTAAAATTATCCATTGTATCTTCTTAATTGAAAAAAAAACATTCTCTTAACAACTGAGATTATTTTTGTTTATGTGGATTTATCCCCTATAAAGATGGCGTCGAAATCTCATATGCTTAAACCACCCCTTATGAAAGTCCGTAATATTGTTTTTTTACGCTTTTTTATGGTAAAACAGGAACAAGTGGTTTAAACGTAGCCAACATTCTTGAAAACGTAACCAACATTCTTGAAACTTTAAAAGAATTTGGTTTATTTGTATTGGTTACAATATTTGATTTGAATATGTGATACTGTATCACATATTCAAAATATACTAATAAATATATAAAATATATTATTTTAAATATATAAATTATTTTAAATATATAAAATATGATTATTTTCAAGTTTCTATTACATTGCCTCTTCATAATCATTTTCTCAATGAACTAGAAAATAGGTTTGATATTGAGAGCTTAATTGTTTATAATGGTCTTTGTGCTATTCCTGCTAGTTTAATAAAGTAAATTTTTAGATATTGTCAATGGAAAGAAAAGTTCCTGATATTTTTGAAGTTTTGTAAATCTGATCTTCCTCATTTCTCATCAATTAATGCTGAGTTAGAGTTATGGGTGAAAATTTTGGAATGGAAAGACAGAATTACCATCTACTATTTCAGATACATTAAAGTTTATGGATATGAGAGGTTTCCGAAACATTTTAGAGGCTTTTTACTTACTTGCTACTTTACTAATCACAACTTTTGAGTGTGAAAGGTCAATATTTACTCTTAGGAGAATAAAAACTTGCACTAGGAGTACTAAGTCAGAAAATAGATTGAATAAGAAAATAGAGAAAATAGATTGAATGGACTTGCTTGAATATCTATTCATCAAGAAATAGTTCTTGATATTAACAGAGTTATTGAAATATTTGAAATATTTGAAATATTTGCATCCAAAGAAAACTAGAGTTTTTAATACAAATTTTGAAGTTTTTTGATTAAAAAATTTAACTATTGTTTTAAAAGTATCTCTTAAATGTAAATAATTTTTCAATAGCAAAATATTTCTACTCATTGTTTTAAACACGTAAAATCATTTTTTGAAATTTTTGTGAAAATCATTTTTTATTAGCAAGTTATTACTATTCATTACTTTACATAAACAGTGAAACTAATGCTTCATTTGCTATTTCTATTAATTCCAAATGTTGAAAGCATTTTCAGGTGATTTAGGTTGTTATTTTTTTAGTTGTTATTTGTTGATTTGTATTTTGTCTTGTTTAATTATTTGTTAAAATTTATTAAAAAAAATAAAAATAAAAAAAATTATAAAATATTTTCAAAAAATTTGTGCATAACTGCCTATCAAAAAAAAAAAAAAGAATCCAGAAATGGAGGGCTAACCTTAGGCAACACGAAGTGATGTGCGCCAACATGAAGGTAAGCTTATGGCTTACCTTCACGTTGGTGCACATCGTAAGTTAGACAAGTATTATGTCTAATTTATGAACTAAATAGCCAAGGCAATATTTTATATAACTTTATTATCAAATGGATAACTAAAAAAATACAAAATAACCTTTGCCAAGATTGACTCGAGTAAGATTAAAATATATTATTTTTGTAAGTCTATTTATGTAGTATGAATGATCTCTAAGGCCTGTCATGTTATATGTGCCTTACATAAAAAATCGTCAGAGTATATCGGCCTTACATAAAAAAATCTTCGTTACATAAAAAATATCGGCCTTACATAAAAAATCGTCGGAGACAAAACATCACACATTTTTCGTCTCAAATGAATCAAAAGTTTTTAGCCACATTCTTGAAAATTATTATACTTATTGTAATAATGGCGCTGTTTTGGCAAATTTTGACATTTTAAAATCGGCTAATGTAAAAGATTGAAGACTTTTTTTGTTGTTTATGGCACTTGACCTCCCCCCCCCCCCCCCTACACACACACACACACACACACCTCCCTAACACTCATTTAAAAAGAATCCGCTCTTCGCGCCGTCCGCGAACCCAGACTTGGCCACACAGTTACAAATTCCAGGATTCGCGCGTGCTTTATAGTTCAAAAACTTTACTATTTTTTATTTTTTAGCCTAATTTTTTTCTTCCAACTTGATGTGCTCTTTCGATTTTTATGTTTTCATTTATTCCTAACTTTGTTTTAACAAAGTTTTTTCTTTTTTTTTTAACTTGTTATTTAGGTGCCCCAAAAAGTCTTATCGGTCTTGTCACAGAGCACCGCGGAAGTGCTTTTAACCAGGAAGTTTACGCCTCCTTCCTTACTAGGGTGGATCGATTTTCATAGCAAAAAAAAAAAGTTTAAAAATCAATATTCCTGAGACACGAATCGATGTCTGTTAATTTTAAGATGAAAGTAAAAAAATATTTTTTGATTTTGATGAGATCTTGAGGTTCCTCTTTGGATTCTAAATCCTTGACGGATCCTAATACTTTTGAATTTTTTTCTTTCTAAACTATATCAACCTTGGACTCAAAAAAAGCAGAAAAAAATGCTTGTTTTATTAATTATATTTTTATTAAAATAAAATTTTTAGTGAAAAAAACATTTGCAAAAATATACCTTAAAACCGGGGGGTTTTTAATGTAAAAAAAAAAAAAACTCTTTAGTTTTAAATTAAAACAAAATATTCAAAACAAGCGTATTGCTCTGCTTCTTTTGAGTACCAGGTTGATATAGTTTAGAAGAAAAAAAATTTTAACAATATTAGGATCCGTCATAAATTTAGAATCCAAAGAGGAACCTCTAGAACTCATTTAAAATAAAAAAAAAAAGTAAGGTTTTTTTTTCACTAAAAGACATCGATTCGCAGCTCAGGCAAATCAAATTTCAAAAAATTTTAAAGTCGATCCACTCTATTCCTTACCGTCACGCGAAAATGTCCAAAGCTCGTTTCGAACCTGAATCTCCTGCTTATAAAGCAAGCGCTCTAACCACTGTGCCACGGCCGCAAAGTTCTTCACTTTACTCTCCATGTTTTCGCAATTTTCGTTTTCCTCGAATCCATTAATTCGGCGACTTTTATCTTCTAAATCTGCAAGTTTGTCAATAATAACATTTTTGTTTTCAATCTTTCACTTTTATGATGATTTTCGATCGTTTTTGAAGTTAATATTTTTCTAGAGACCATTTTACTAACGAACTCCATGGATTTATTTCAAATCTTCTACTTCACTTCTAAAGATTTTTTTGCCTTTTTTTTTTTTTTTTTTTCTTATTAATTTTTTTATTCATATTCTTATGTATTACAAGTGAAACTAAAAGTGCTTGAGAGCCTAAAGTGAAAACAAAAAGTTTTCATGAAACTAAAAGTCGTGCTCGAGACCCTGAGGCAAAAGTTTTAATTTAGTTACATATTTTTCAATTACAAATTTAGTTACAAGTTTTTATTAAAAGTTGAAAAATAAGCAAAACAACGTTCTATAGGTATAGTGAAAATTGAAAATATTATTCAGTAGACTACACTATATATAAAATTGTGTGAATCAAAGGATTTTGTAGTTAGATTTTAAAGAGTGAAATATAAGCGTGTCATTTAACAAAGGGTGAAGATATCCATATAATTTCTTAGTAAACAGTTACTTGCAGAAATATACACGATAGTAAAAATTATCTTATCGTCAATATAACCGAAAAAAAATCTTTTCATCGTGACGTAAACATTCTAAAACACGCAGTATTTATAAAATTCACTATTTATAAAAAAATAAAAAGTACAAAAATAAAACAAAAGCGTAAAAAAGAGTACAAAAGGTAGATAACTTGAAAAGCTGTCGCATAGTCGTGCAAATATTACATAAATAGTTTGAATAACAAAATAAATGTAACGAAAAAACTTCTTTTACAAATTAAATTCTGCACGTGCAAAAAATCGTCCTAATAATCAATACTTTGCAATTAGATTTTACTTAACAAGATTGCTGTGGTCATGTGGTAGTAGTCGATTAGTAGTAGGTTTCTTGCTCCACCCAACCTAAATAAATACAGCGCACAATCTTTTAATAATATGAAATCAATTTTAAGATTTTTTTAATACTTGGCTAACCTGATTGAAAAATTCTAATAACTTAAAGAACAAACCTTTAGGATATCTTCTTAAAATATATCTTCTAATTTCGTCACTAATAATGATTAAAAATGTATAAGGAAGCCCAGTTAACCACCAAGAGAAATTCATGGGACGTAAACGTAGTCCCATATTTATACCAGGAGTATATTGAAGAAAAATTGCAAGAGCAGTTTCAAAAAATAAACCAAAATTTAAAAACCAATTTCTAAATAAAATTATTTAGTATAGACAAAAATGAGTACCACGTGCTATAATAGTAATTATAAAAATAAATTATACACATACCCCATTCCTTGATTAAAAAGTGAAAGTTTTCTAGTTTTACTGGCAATAAGTGTTCCCCATTGCACAACAACAATGGTAGTAAAGAAAGCTGTTTGACATGTTAGCTCCAATTCCTTACGTTGATGGTAGGTCCATTCATTTCCATAAGAATCTGGTAAGGTATTAACATTCATATCTTCCCATCTAGCTCTTATTCCAAACAAGTCTGATGGCATAAAACCATTTTCAGCCATGATTACAAAATATGTAAAAAAACCACCGCAAGCCTATAATATTTAAATATAATATAAATTAATAAAAACACCAGTTAAAATTCAAAATATAAGAGCCAAATAAATTTAATTTTATTAAAAAAAAACTTAATAAAGTAAAATGGGGTAGTTTCGCCATCAATAGGTGTACCTCTACTTTTATACAAGAATAAGATTTTTTTATGATTTAAGTTTCTATTAGACGAAAAACAAACTTTTTATACCAATACATGTCAAAAAAACACTTTTTTTTTAAATGAAAATTGACAAGAATAATATTCCTGTCAATTAATTTTTATAAAAAAAATTATCAAGTTCAAAGGAAACCTATCAATCATATATTCAAATCATAGAGTAAAGGTCGTGGATTAGAAAGAAAGTTAAGAAACCAAGAAAGAGGTCCGTTAAGTTTAAAACTTGATCCAAAAATGACTTTGTATTGATACTACTGATAGCTACTGAGCTATCAAAGTTTTGCATGTATTGGAAATAAAAACATTACAAATTTCTTATACCAATTACAACTAATCAATTTTCAATTAAACTTTTCAATTGGATTTTCTAGATAAGCGCAGCTTTATTGCATATCAATAAAGTTGCGCTTATATATAAACAAATATGTTATACGCAGAATTAAAAAATCAAATTAAATAGTCTTGAATATAGGATGGTGTGTAATACGAAAAATCATTTCTGATAATTAAAAGTCAAATTGTTTTGTTTTTCTTAAATTGTTTATATTAAATATATTATATTAGGCATATATTAAATGATGGTGTATAATGTGTATAATTAAAGAAAATTTTTAAATTTTATTTCAACAATGAGAAGTTGTCTTTGCTATATATAATTTTTTGTTATAAATATATATAGGGCAACAAACATTTTACATTCAGGATTTGTAGTACATTTCACATTCAGGATTTGTAGTATATTTCACATTCAGGATTTGTAGTATTTTTAAAAAACCAGAGGTTTTTTATTTATTAAAGCTAATGCCAGTGCATTAGCAGGAGGTTCAGCCAATTTGGCATCTTTTATTTTAACTTTATTTATTTTTAGATGGTGGTCCAACATTAAAAAAAACCTATTTTGTTTCATTGCAATTGGTTCTCATATATCTTCTTAAACAAAACATGCTAGCAGTACCTTAGTGTGTCTCAACTTCAACCACAAGTGTTTAGGCAATATCGCAATGATGTTTCAAAAAGACTGAAATCTTCTGCATAATTTTTGTTGGGATTAAAATCTTTGGATAAAACTGAACTTATTTAAGTATTTATGGATGGTCCAAATTTAAATTGGGCCTCATACTCTGAGTTACAAAACTACCATGCCAAAAATGACATTAGCAAAGTAATTTCGACTGGATCTTGTGGTCTATCATTCAAAACTGGGGAAGTCAACATATCTATCATTCAAAACTGGGGAAGTCATAGCAGACTGGGGTATTAAAAAGAAAGACAGCAAGACTTTATTTTGGAATAGATAAGAATAGAAATGGTCATATTGGTAAAGACCTGTATTTTACAGATATACATATATATATATATATATATATATATATATATATATATATATATATATATATATATATATATATATATATATATATATATATATATATATATATATGTATATATAGCATCCTAGTTAGCAACTTTCGGGTACATGTTATTTTTGTTCCTGTTCTGTTGTTTTTTTTTACTTTGTTTATACTAATTTTATCATATTTATATATTTTTTAAATTTTTATTTTATTTCTATTTTTATTTATTCATATTTAAATTTATTATTTTATTATAAAAATATATTTTTTATTTTAACTTTTGTTATTTTTATTTATTTATTTTATATTATATTTCATTTTTAACTTCATCTATTTACAAAAAAAATTAATTACAATAATATAACCAAATTTAAACCTTGCCATAACCCTAACCCTGACAGCCTGCCTTGATGGCTGGCCAAACCGAACCCTCAGTCGATGAAGCAGCACTCCCATGCGAGTGAGGCTATTTGTCAGTTGATGTATGTACTTTTCGTTTTCTATAAAAGTTTTTTACCGGTACATTTTTTTACAAAAAAAATTATGCTTACGGGACAAAAAATTAACGGGTACACTAAAATGTCCCTGATAATGCTTATGTCCCCGTAAGTGTTTGTTTTTTTGTAAAAACTGTCCCCGTAAGTGCTAAACTATACATATATATATATATATATATATATATATATATATATATATATATATATATATATATATATATATATATATATATATATATATATATATATACATATACATATATATATATATATATATATATATATATATATATATATATATATATATATATATATATATATATATAAAGATATAAATACGCATGTTTTTGATTAATTGAAAAAAAACTTACTTGAGCCATACCAATCATACCATAAGCAACGCTGATAAGCCGCTCATTAACAAGCTTATCATGTGTAGGATCCCTTGGTTTGCGCTTCATAATATCACTTTCAGCTTTTTCATAAGCCAATGAAATAGCTGGAATTAAATCAGTTCCAAGGTCAATGCAAAGTATAGTGACTGTTCCTAATGGTAAGGGAATACCAAACAAAATGTACATCAGGAAAGGTGTAATTTCAGGAATATTACTTGTTAGAGTATAGACAATAGATTTTTTTAGGTTGTCAAAAATAAGGCGACCTTCTTCAACACCAGTAACAATAGAAGCAAAATTATCATCTAACAAGATCATATCAGCAGCTTGTTTAGAAACATCTGATCCAGCAATTCCCATAGCGATGCCTTTAAAAAAGTTTACTTACTAAAATCAAAATAAAAAGAGAAGGAAAAAAAAGCCTTAAGATTTTTTTATACCTATGTCAGCTTTTTTTAAAGCAGGTGAATCATTAACACCATCACCAGTTACTGCAACAATGGAACCTACTCTCTGACATCCTTCAACAATAATTAATTTTTGCTGTGGTGATGTTCGTGCAAATACTATTTCAGTATGAGTTCTTAAAATTTCATCTAAGTCATTTTGTGATATATCTTTAAGTTTCGCTTTAAAAGAAATTTAAATATTGCCTACATTTAAAGCTTAAATCAATTTTACTTAAAATATAAAAAAATAAAATAAATAATTTTATAATAATAATTTGATTAACACTATTTAAAAAAATTGAAAAACATACATCCATGAATAACACAAGCTTTAGCATTCCCCGTTTTTACGTCTTCTACATTTATATTTAATCGCTGCGCTATGTCTTCTACACATTCAGTACCTTCTGAAATGATTCCAACACCTTTTGCGATTGCTTTTGCTGTAATTGGATGATCACCAGTGACCATTATGACTTTAATACCTTTTAAATTTACATATAGAAGTCAAACATAAAAAGTGTAATTTATACTTACATTAAGTTACATTAAGTTATATATATATATATATATATATATATATATATATATATATATATATATATATATATATATATATATATATATATATATATATATATTTATATTTATATTTATAACTTAAATTGCTTGTTTAGATGAGCACTCTGACATCACACTGACTTATGGGATACAAAGGATAAATTTAAAAAACATCCAACATTTAACATGGTCCATCATAAAAAGCATTCCCGCCTACAACAACATAACTAAAAAACTAATAATTTTATTGTATAAAAATCTTAAAGTATTAAACAAAATAAGCAAACTATTATCCAACTATTATTAAGTATTATCATGCGTACAAATTTTTGCCCAATAATCAGAAACCAAAAGATTAGATTTTTCTAACCATTTTTCTCTTACACAGAATTGTTTTTCTGAAAGAAAAAATCACATTTTTTTTCTGATGATTGCATTTAGCATGAAACTTTTAGTTGTAAAAAATATGTAATTTTATTTATAAATAATATAATAAAGTTAAGAAATTTCCTCAACAATATTTTTATAAGCATTTTATGATACTTCTATATCTGAATTTATATAATCAATTTAATTACTTTGTAAAAAAGAATAATGAACTGTAAATATTATTTTAACAACATTTTAATGCTAACAAGAAAAACACATGATTTAGATTCTAAAACAGAAGCCAAAATAAGATTAATTAATATAATGTAAACTTTAACAAAATTGTGTTCGATAGTTTGTATTTATGTGTTGTTTACATGTTCCTGGCTATTGTCTTTTTCAGAGCATTTGAAAATTTTTGCTGATGTTGCTCTACTACCTGTAGCAAAATTTTTGGTCTTTATTCTTTGTGAGGATGCTATTAAAATTTTTCATCAGTGTAACTCCTCACTTTGCATAATAATTCACCACTTTTATTGATTCTAAAAACATTGAGCACTCTTATAATCCTCTCGAAGGCTCCACTCTTTTGGATCTTCTGTCAAAAACTCCGTCACAATGCCAAGAACTTTAAAGAAGTGACGAGATAATGAAGAGACAAATCTAGCCGAGGACTTACTTTAACTTTTGTGAAATTGAATGTGATCCATTTTTGGGGAAGTTCTGATCCTGCAACATCTAGAGCCTTGATCATGTCTCACTTTTTGGATAAAGTATCCGAATCAAAGAATCCAAGTGATACCATCAATTCACTGATGTACCAAAAAAGTTTGGAAAAGGCTGTTTCAGCTGTCTTAAAGATTGCTCTGGCTTCCTAACTGGATGCATGATGGGGAAAGTCCAGATCATTTGCTGGACTGCAACAGCCAAAGGAACTGTGAACCAGGAATGCACATAAATAATGATAGCAAATGCCAAATATCGCTTGATGCCATTCTGCTCTTGTTCAGACATACAAAAATGATTTTAAAATAAACTTATTTTGATCGCATATATTACACAACATATCCACCTTGCACAATAGAGTGCTCCAGGTAGCATGAAATCATTACTGTGAGAAACAGGACAGTCAAGGTAAATTATTGTGAGTTCCAACAACTTTCAATAGTCATTTCTAGGCTGATTCATGTAGAGTTGACACTGAAAAAATGAAATGATTCCATCACGATTGATAACCTTGATAGCATCACCACTAACTTCAAAATGGGTTTTATTAACATACTTCCAGTTTTGTTTAAACAACTTGAACTGTGAAATGTCTGGACCAGTGGATGGCATGTCACAAACAGCAAAAAAATTTTCTGCAACAATTTCCATAATATGATGACATCAAGCAAAATTTAGAAGATTGCAGCCAAGTTTCAACTCAATTAAAGTACAGGCTCACAAACCAACACAGGTGTTGCTGCTAGTGGTATAATAATAAATGACATTGCTTGAACACAATCTTGAATAGATATCAAAAAACATTGCATGAATCACAATGCACCAGTTTTCCAAACAATCCAGCACAGCTTTTACCTGTTCTTGATGGAAGTTTTGGGACGCCAAGGAGTTTGGTAACACCTGCCTCTGAAATAATTACAGGCAACCTGTCAACTTTATCAGTTTGTCAATTCTGATAAAATTTTTCCAATAAATCATTAGTGTAATATTTGGGTCTTTCCTTGATTTCCTTTGGTCTCTGCTGCTGTTTGTTTACTTATGACTATTTGTTGTCATCTTATACTGTTATGATTAATAGAAATCTCTACAACATTATGCATGAGACTTGATGCTGTTGCTGATAGGATACAGACTACTTTTCGATCGCTCACTTAAGCTCAATCAAGTGCAGCAGCTACACCTTGAGTAATGATAATTTCCTTTTTTTTTTTGTTTGCACTGATATATATATATATATATATATATATATATATATATATATATATATATATATATATATATATATATATATATATATATATATATCCATTTGCTGACTTTTTTCCATAAGGTTTCTTCAGAGAAAGATGATTAAAAAAAAAAAAAAGTATAATAAAAAAAATGATTACTGTTCCAACACAAACTCTTAAGGTGAGTTTCCACTCATCCGTTTTTCTAAGGGAACGGGATAGGAAAGGGAAAAATAATCACTTGAGCATCCCCACGTGATTATTTTTAATACGCATGCCCACGTGATTATTTTTCCCTTCCCTTTCCCGTTTCCATGAAAAAATGGGTAAGTGGAAACTAACCTTTAGTCAATGTAG